>JBCFXI010001199.1:0-67964 GCA_038496175.1 Ampulex compressa
ATGTATATATATATTTTGGTTCCATCGTAATCGACCTATCGGACGGGCCGCTTTAACGAGCGGCCCTTTGTGTGCCCTTGTATTACGCGAAAGCTTTTACGGCGGAGCTTCGCGATAAAGCATCAGCGCGGTACTTTGGATTTGGGGAAATTGCACCGGCACTTCGTATTTCAGAAAAGTGCATTTCGATGTTTCTCGCCCCGATAGAATTTCTTTGCGCTACGGTGCGGCCATCGCCGTCCGACGAGCGCTTGCGAGGGACTGCGTTACCCCATTCGGTCTCATTTGCATCCGCGTTGGCCAGGATCGATCGGTTACGTAAGAAATGCCGAAAAGATCAAAGGCAGTGACCGTGGATAATGGTGGTCTTCTAGATCCCCCACGGCCTTTATGCCCGTTGCGTCGATCTATTCACGATATTTTTATCGTGCCACTCAATTTTCTTGCATTTTGCAGGCATTCCAGATCGCCTCGATCGAGTCTAGGAAATTTGTAATTTGTCGGTTGTTTTACGGAAAGGCTGTTTATCATCGATACCCGTGGGTATACGTGAGCATGAATTTAACTGAAATAGATGGAGAGAGAGAGAGAGAGAGATGCATAATATCTTGTGTTGGATGCTGATTTAGATAGCCGGAGTCTTTGAGAAATATCTGCAAACACGGAATGCTCCTGGAGTAGAGCGAAAATCCCACAGGTACATTTTTATAACACGTCGTGATTTTTTATTTAGATCTCTTGCGTGCCTCTCGGCATATACACGTAAGAGAATCTACGGCATGTAAGTCTATTTTACCGCGCCACGATCCCGACAGAAACTCCAGCGATTCGGTTAGGTTGCTCGCTGACCCGTTGCATGAGGAATGAGACGTCTCGACGAAGGGGTCCAAGTATAAAGTGAACAAATGCATGAAGCAAACAACACTAAACGTCACCTACGTGTATGCGCAGTGATTCAAGGATTATCGTCGCCATTTGTTTCTTTTGTCGCCTTAATCTCATCAGCACCATTTAAAACGACGCGCGCAAGCGACGCAATTTCAAACGTGTAATGTCCCGCGAAAAACGATCTTTTTGCCAGATTCGACCTTCGGTATCAAAGACGCGAGTAACCACCCTCTTTTATAACATACATTTGGTAATTGCTTTTACTTTTTCTTACAATACGTGATTTAAATATTTTTCTAAAAATTCTATACAATTCTATTTAGTATACTCAAAGAATTCTATAATCCAATCAAATGTATTCAAAGAATTCTATAATTCAATCAAATATGTTCAAAGAATTCTATAATTTAATCAAACATATTCCCAGAATTCCATAATTCAATTAAACATATTCAAAGAATTCTATCATTCGATTAAACATATTTCAAAGAATTCTACACGCTTCATCGATCACTCCATCGCGATTCATAAATGTATCGTGCAAACCAACTGTGCGGTAATGACTCGATCGGCCGCTGCGAGAGAAAACTGCAGAGCTTACACCAGGAAAACATGCCTTAATACACGAGACAAAGCATCGTACATTATCGAGGGCGTACCGCCCATTCGCTTCTACATACGCGTAGGTCGGCCATATTGCCGGCGTAAAATATTTCGCTGGTCAGGACGGCGGGGGCACAAAACAAATAAGGCATACCCGCGGATTTTGATGGCGAGAAGCCAATTCCGGGGGCCAAAAAACAGACACGGACAGCATTATCCACGGCGAGGCGGTGCACCGCGTTGCAAAAATGGACTAACCGCTAGGCACGTAACGCTCCGTGGCACGCAACTTCTTTTCGCGTGTGCGCGAACCATTCGTTAGCCTACGGATGCATTGAAAAGGAAGGAGGAGGGAAGAGATGAATCGAGCGTAGAACGAGGCGAAACCGATGGAATCTCGTCGTTCATATTATGGGTTCCGGAAAAGAATGTCGTTTTTTTCGTTGACCGGTTTCAGAGAGTAGTCGCGTTTTGACTACCGTCCTTTGAAGACGTGTTTTGTTTTATTTTGGGAACTTTATCTATCAGGAGTGTATTCTGATTTGTAAAATTAGAATTTTGTGCACCGATTTAGAATGAATCGATTTTTAGCAAGAGAAGAATTTATTCGAAATTCGATACTTTACCATTTAAAAAAAAAAAAGCGGCAACTAGTGCCACTAAAAACGTTTATGCTGTACTTGGCGATTATTTGTATGTTCGCCAATGTCAAAAATGGTCCAAGAATTTTCGATCCGGAAATTTTGATTTGAAAAATAGCCCTGAATGTGGCAGGTAAAAAAACCTTCTCATACTGATTGCTGACATTGAAAGCGTTACAACTTTATTGATTGAAAAAATTGCGAACCATCTTGCATATGCAAAAACGACAATCTTTTCCGGTAACTCTAAATATCAGGAAGTATGGTTGACATGTACAGAAACGGCCATTCGACTCGAATTAATCCTCCACAACTGGCTTTTCTTTTTTAGTCCGACATTCTAATTAGACTTTAACGCCACCTTTTCTGTAATCTCACATCCTTAAAGGATTAAAGAATATTCGGTACGAGCGACATTTGGCAACCCACAACTGGCCGTTGAATATAAAATCGTCTACGATAATCTAGAAAGAAATGGCTGAGTTGGATAAAAACACGCAAACTGAACGTTACTTTGAAGTCCCCGTCTTGGCTACTTCTGGGGAAATACCACTAAATCGAAAGGACATATTGTGGCGATGGAATGTCGCGATAAAAAGTCCACCATTGATTTCTCTGAATTTTAAACGATGCTTTCCCTGTAAATCCTAGTAAACTCCTTCCAGTACATCCGGATAGAACAATTTGCTGCAACATTAAATACCTCCTCGCAACTGTCACTGTCCATTTATCAATGGATAAAAATATATTAGTTGCGCAACCTTACTTTCGTCGGTTTTTCCGAAATTCGAGGCTTTATTGTAAAAACTAGATATACATTTGTGATTCAAACTATTATCCATCCTCGGCCACTACTTTCTCCCATTTTTCGATCACCGCACGAATCCCGCCTTGAAAGAACCACTACTTACCTCAAAAACCATCAATATAAAAACAGCAGAAGCAAAATTGCACACCTAATAAAAACATCATTCAAGCCCACCGTATCCTAAAACTACGACCACCAAAAACCTCAAAACAACCCATCTCCAATCACCCATAAAAACGTCCCGAATTCATCAATGCTCGGTACATCTCCAAAACAAGAAATTCCGCGCCATTTTATCCCAGCACACGAAGTACCTTCTATCCTTTCACGTACTATCATACTACATCTACAGGAGCCTGTGCAATGGTCGGGCAGTAGCGGTGCTAAACACCAACACCCGATAGCCTACCCAACCTCCGGATTATGATTGCCGTGGGAGCGTGTGCGAATGCATTTTTGTAAATGAAACGGACAGGCAAATGAGACAGAGAAAAAAGGAAACTGGAAACACTTTCGGTGCACTTTAAAGCACCGTGCTTATCATGGGTAATGGACAAGTCGGCCCTGGGCACCGGGGGCCATTCCGGGCTAGGCGCTGGCTAAGCACTTCTGTACATACTGAACGCATCGGCGCGCCGCTGCATAAAGCGGGCCGCGGGGTGGGGGGAAGGGGCGTGGGATGGGGAGGGGGAGGGGCGGGGGGAGGGGCGAAACCGACGACGCCTAAACGTTCACGGGCGTCGGGCGCAAGCGGAAAGGTGATAAAGGACCGCGAGGTACGGGCACAGATAGTGGGAATTTTGCGGCAGATCGGGGCCCCTTTAAGCGCGCACGGGTGTCGGATAAGGCGGCCCCATCTTTCGCTTAACTCGCGGCGATACGGGAGGAACGCCGGAGGATTATGTCAGGGGATAAGTTGCACGTCCGGCAGAAGGATAGAGATCGCGCATGGGTGGAAATGGATTTAACCCTTTCGTTCACGACGGCGACTGCAGCTATCGATCGCTATTGTACTGTTTTTTATCTCAACCTTAACACACCAACGCGACTCCCGATTTTCTCGCTTTTCTTGTACTACGCGTATCTAAACGGTCGTTCCCTATTCGAGGAACGTACACGTGAACCATATAATAGTATATTTTAATGATCTGCCAATGGACAAATAATAATAACGATATATGAATATTATTACTACATATATAATTATTATTATTTTTCCACCTATAGATCATTAAAATTATATATAAATATTATTATCATAAATGTTAAACTAATTGCCAATAGTTTGTGGACAAGATTCATCAGATGTTAATTAGTTTCCTATGACGCGCGATCGTGCGCCTGTTAATCACAAGGTTTATACAACATGTAGATATTTATTCCAAAAACTTGGTACGCGAAAAAACATATACCCATAAGACCCTAATGTGCGTATCTCAAAAACCCTCGTGACGCGCTTAAATCGTAATAACATAATCACCACAACTGTCTAAACCTAACCTTCGTTCTGTCTGATGACACCCTAGCAGAAAGAAGGGAGTCTACAGGGGGGGAAAAAAAAGGAAGTTGAAAAGCATTCATGTAGACATCGCATTTAGAAACTTCCACAGACTCTCGTGTCGTGCCTGTCTCGACGTAGACCTGGCTGGTACAAAGCGCAGCACCCAGTCGGACTCGTCGGAGGACCGCAAGGGGATAAACGTCGAACTAACGTACAGAACGGAGAGGAAACACGGCTGAGAGTCTTCGGGTACGTAAACGTCACGTGCAGTGTGCATCCGGAAATGATAAATATACCGTTACGGGTGCGCAGACGAGCGCGCTCTCCTATGGCTCCTCTCCTCCATGGCGTCGCATCGCGAGGGGCAAAAGGGTGGCCCGAGGGATAATTATGGGGAGCGCTCGCGCAAAAAGAGGCTGAAAGAGGCGAATATCGGCGCGAGGAAAAAAAAGGAGAGCATCCTGCCTTGCGACTGGAAATGAATATGTCTCGCCAACGTCGCGCGGTCAGGAACTCCACGGATGTTCCATGCCACCGGTATTACCGCGCTTTAACCCCCTTTGGCATCTGTCGAGCCTGGCTCGACTTCGCGCACTTCAACATGGAAGTTGCACGACAGCCGTATACATCCTGCGATAAGTACTCGGATATCAATTTCCCCTCTGACAACCAGGCTGGCGGGTTCTTCAGAAATATTTTCACCGGCGTACTCCGAGAATAACCTGTTGGAAATGCTCGGAGAAAATACTTGGAAGTGCAAGGGGTTAACCCCTTGCATGCTAAATGTGCGGCCCAAAGCAGGTCATTCCGTGGATGTACTTCAGGTACGTCGAAGTCTATGCAAATTCCAGCGCCGACTTTCTTATACGCGATCGGGAGCGAAAGGTCTTAAGCCGTGTAGAAACGGGTCTACCGTAATTATCTTAATTTGTCTGGTTATTCTTTTTTTTTTTCATGTCTCCTATATTGAACATTTCTGATTATTCGACCGCATCTCTTTTATGCACGTCACCAAAATGGATTCGAAAAATAGCAGGATTTTTCGAACGCAAATGGAAAAGCACGGGACACAGATATTTTTCGTAGATACTCGCTATTTCATTTCACGAAAATATATGGCACGGAATTCGTATAATATAAATCGTTAAACATGGAGTGGCTTTTAGAGTAGACAGCTATTGCCATCTCCCGTTAACAGCAATGAGCGGTTAAATATTTAAAGTTCGTAAAGCCCATTTGACCATTAAACAAACTGGTATGCTCATCGAGGTATAAAAAGGGCGGTCCTACGATAAATCGTGTTGCAGAATACTCCGTAAGACACGATCGTGAAAATTTGATATCCGAAGGAACAAACGGCTCGAAAGATAATATTCGTTTCTTTTTAGTCCTCACATCCGGTATGTTTCTCCGCGCATTTATCGTCCCATGGACGGAGATTGAGCGCTCGCCGTGAGGAACTTTACGGCCGTACGTATTTATGGAGCCGCCGAATCTGAAGTGCACTTCGAAATATCCTGCGTGCATCTGGGTCAACTGGTTGTAACGGTATCCTACAAGAATTCACCGAGCACAAGCGAGCGCTGTTACTCTTCGATATCATATATAACATTATCCACGATAAGCGCACGATTTTTGAAGCTGTACAGAGAGCAAACAAGACGTATATCGATTAAATAAAGACCTCGAATTAAAGTCTTGAATTCAAATTTTTTTTTCTGAAACTGCAGGAGACCAAATGGAGAATGAAAATTATAATAGTGTACGAATAGACTGCTTTGGAAGACTACGTTATCGTTAAACATTTTTTACCAGGCATAAAGAATTTTTGGAATTTTGTCCTGAATATGAATATGCTGTAGTGTTCAAAAAGTCGAAGTTTTCTAACAAAACCCAGATTACATGGCGAGGTACAATTTTATCATTCTATGTCAATTTTGATATCCGCGTCACGGGTATAATATTGCTCCCTCTTTTAACACTTTTATTCTAACTTTACTTAACTACATTTCTGTTTTTATACACCGATCGATACACGTAATACAATTTGATATCTATTTGACATCGAAGGATTATTTATCGATTTCTAGTTATCGCATACCGATTATACACTAAACCTTGATCGACGAAAATTGTTTCGCCTATACTCAATAATTTCGCGCTTACAAAACCGTCCAGATAGAAAGTTGACACACCGCAAAATAGGATAAGCACGGAACAGTATAAACACTCGATAAGATCGTCGAAGAGGCGCCCATGAATAATTCAATCTACGAACGATCAAGCGTGGACAGTACAGCTTTAAGAGTAGGAGGGATTAATATTGCAAGCCCGTAGTGAAATTAACGAAGTCGATTGCCCGTCACCGCCATAATTCCGAGCTGCGGGCCCGATGCGAGGCCGAAATAAAGCCCGAAACTTTTCTCGATGCCAGCAAATACGGCAGGGAGCCCTCGATGGTGATTAAGCCACGTCCGAAAGTGCGACGTCGTAGCCGTCGAGCCATTCGAAAGGACGACGATAGGGGAATCCGGAATGGGGAAAACCGAAATATCGACAGGAGCGAGGCGCGCCCCAAACGTGTGCGTAAGTGCTAGAAATGCGTACGTTTCTGTCTCGCCTTTCCTCCTGGCCATCTCCACCCTCCGAGCCAGGAGCCCCTCCCTCCGCCAACTCGATTCTACCAGGCCCCATACCATCCCTCGCCAAAGGCTGCGACCCACCGGCGTCGTTTCTTATTTCCCTCATTGCATATCCCCGAATCGAGTCCGTTACGATTTTTCGATTTTACATTATCGTACATTTCAACTTACACCCCCCTCCCCTCTACGCCGGTTACGACACACGAATTACGGGAATTACATATTTTTCTCTCGAGCAACGGGGCTGTTATTCCTGCAGACGCGGATTCTCGGGACGGCCTTACCAGTATTTTTGCACCGGTGACTGCCGCCGAACTGCCAACGTTTGCCCCGTATCGATTTTCGTACTTCGACGGAACCGTACGGTTCTACGCACGGTGAATCACGATTTGCAAATCGTCCCCCCCCCGCTCCGCCGGCCCAGAATGGAAATTTCTTCGCGCATCGGCGCCGTGCCTCGGCGAAGAGACGATCGGTGCCCTCCTTTCCTCCGACGTCTCGAAAAACCGACCGTGCACGGCCATTCCGGCTCTATCTTCCAGCAGGATCCTTCTCCATTTTCGCGCAAAGGACAAGCTCGTTTTTTTTTTCCCTCGCCGGTGCCGCGTATCCAAAAATCTCCGAATATCTACCCCGGCGCTATCGATTTTTTTCCCCTCGAGCGCGCAGCCACGGGCTGTAAATTCGCCGGTATCGTGATCCACGATCTACGAAGGCGATAAATCGCGTTACCCGGGGTATCGTGACTTTCCGTTTCCATCCGCGCCCCTCCGCACCGCGCATTCCCAGGGCCGCTCTTTCTGCCGGCGCGCAGAATGTATGTTAGCAAGGCGAGGAGAGCCTTCGACGCGGCACCGCGGTAAATCCACCTTCGTTTTCGAATGTAAGCCGCGGTATTTTCTTCCGCCCTCTCCCTCGAGCAGCGCGCGATTTCTTCTCGGTTCGCGCCTCTCGAAACACAGCGCGACGCACCGAAATAGGCACGGCGCTCGAAAATTGGTCGTCTAGTGACTGAGCTGCGCTGTTCTTTTTTTCCTTGGTCGTTTGGTGTTTAATACTATTCCTACCACGACCGGTCAAAAGAGCGGTCAGCGATTTCTTTGAAAAATCGTAGAACTCTGAGGCGCGGTCACTTCTGAGATTTTTCATGATTTTCTCGCGGTCTACGGATGGATACATTAATCTATCGACATTTTTCCTTTGTCCTTTTTTTCTGTAAGGATATGTTTAGTACACTTAAATCTCGGGAAAATGGCTGGTAGGAATAGTGTTAACACTGAAGCTACTAGCTACTCTCTGGATATATATTTGTACACCACGTGTATGCTTGAAGAAAAAGGGTATTGAGAAGAGATTGATTGATGGATAGAGTGATTCACACTCTGCGGTAGAATGATGGAAAATCTCAAAAGATGACAAAAGACTGTGAAGTACGATTTTTCTAAAAACAACGATCGATCGGTTATTTTGACCGCTTTGGTAGGTTTAGTGTTAAGTTAAACTCGTGGAGGCAACGTTAAGTGCTCGATAGATGAAATACGACCACAGTATTTCAATTTGCAAAACGTCTTAGTTATCAAGAGAGGAATAAAAACGCAATAATGACGGGGATCGATCGTTATAAAATTCCAGAAAGCAGTATGTCCCTTTAATCCCAACGTGATTGGCTCCGTGCATTAAGTTAAGATAGTTTTACTGATTTATCAAAAAGATAGTTCTTCAGAAAGCCAATAAATATAAGTACAATGTTCATCGTAACCTTGGTCTCCACTTTACTCGAGAATCTCCAATACATATTATTTTCAAGCGAGTTAGCCTTATCCACGCCAGCGATATTTATTTCTCTCGACCAAAGGTTGCATCGAGCTCATATATTTTTTATCCTCCCATCGCCCTAAGTCGCGGACATTCCTCGCCTCGGCGATTCTTCGCGGTGCTTCCTGCATCAGGACAAAGCACGCTAACTCCAATTCTAAGACGGATGGATGCGAATACACGGAATGGTACCGGGTATACATATCCCGTTGGTTCGTTCAACGGAGGACGCCGTGCCATGCATATTCCTCGCTCTTCCTCCGGGCGGATACTTCGATGCGGTCTTCGGCGCTTTGTAAATCGTCCTCTGTTTGCGCGTACCAAACCGCCACGCTCTTCATCTCACCCTTTCTTTCTTCCTCCCCCGACGCCCCGCCGCGCCCCTTCTTTCTCTCTATGCAAACTTTCGCGGTCGTAACTTCGTTCCTACGCGAAGAGGCAAATGTTATTTACGAGCAAAGTCCTCGTCCTCGTCCTAGTCGTCGTCGTCGTCGCCGTCCTAGTCGCCGACGTAGTTGTAGCCGCCGACACAGCCGTAGGATTCCGATTGAAATTCCCTCTGTCCCAATCAAACTCCTATTTTCCGCGGGACTCTTGGCATGCGACGATAATGGAAGCCAGCAGAAATGGGGTGAGAGAGAGAGAGAGAGAGAGAGAGAGAGAGAGAAAGAGAGAGAGAGAGAGGGAGAGAGAAAGAAGGGAATCAGAACGAGATAGAAAGGGAATGAGCGAGAGAGCGAGAGAGACAGAGAGAGAGAGTAAGAGAGTGAAAGAGAAAGCGAGAGGGAGAGGGAGAGGCAAGAGGCGGAGAAAAATCGGCGAAGGGAGAAAGACAGAAGGCGGTAATACTCGTGGAAAAATATATACATACTAGCGGCAGTTCTATTCTCGTCGAACCCAAGTGCCCGAGAGGGTAAATAAAGAACGGCCCGTAAAAAGATTAAAAGCCGGCAGAATTTCGAGTTTATTAAATCCAACTGGCGTTTGGTAAGGCCATTAACGGGACAGATTGAAATTCCTTCGGACCCGATTTTATATCCGAAAACAGCGGCCCATCATTCAATTTTCCCCGCACTCGTTTATCCGCGCAACATAATTAAATCGAGTTTACAGGAGGCCGTGGCCGATTTATCCCGGAAGTTAACGGCCGTGGGCGCGGTAGTAGGATGCTCGAAAATCAAGCTGGCAGCGGTAATCAGCGCGTTATTCGATGAAATTCTGGGATTAGGATCGAGCTGTGCCGCGTGGCGGGCCTCTTGCTCCCAGAATGGAATGTCGCAGTTATGTCAAAATACGATAACGCGTTCGAACGCGGCCATTCGCGGCGCGCTACCTCTGGCGGGCGAGAGATTTTCGAGGTGGGAGGTCTTCTTTAAAATCCAGGAGGGCCAATAAACGCTCGAGATTTTCCCGGCCGACCTCTCGTCTTCCTAGAATTCTCATTACCCGCTTTTTATTCGCCGTACGTTCCGGAATTTCAAACGGCGAATAAGTTTCTCGCGCAAACCCGCCAGACGTATCGCTGATTTCCAGGGGAATATATTTGACGGCGCGAGGAAGACGTTCCGCGAAAGGCGACCGAATTTCACCCCCCCAGGATCTTCCCTCCCACGGTGATCTCCATATTCGCATCGTAGACACATGAGAAATCTGCATTGCGGTTACACGAGCTTTTTAACAGTTTGTGCTTGTAAGTACATACCAGGACCTGTGTGCTACGCACCACCGCAAGCGGTAAACATCAAACTTGTGTACCGGTGACTGCCGATGGGTGTCGTCCTGTGCACATAGAGCCAGTTAAAGGGAGGTAGAGGGCAAAACACGATATTAGGTTTGGACCTGGCCTATGTATGCATACACATATGTACCAACGTTGGAAGATCACGGAACTAAACGCGAGCGGAACGCTCGGTACGCCCCTGGAATTGCATCCATTTTCGAGAGACCTCAGCCTCCTCTGATAAGCTATATACACATACCCACATTGCCACGTAGTAATATCGCAAGGCGAGACACGGGGATGTATGCGCAATGCCATCGATCGAAATTAAATTGAATCGCAGACTTGCCGCATAAGATCTGGATCGACTTGTGATCTGGCCTGACAGACGGTGCAAAACTGCTGTAAATTGAACACTCAACCTACAGGATCGGTCAAAATGGCCGCTCGGTGATTTCTTTGATAAATTATAGACCTTTGGGAGGAAGTATTTTTCTTAGATTTTATACAATATCGTTTTAGTGTCCGTATAAATGTATTAATCTATCGACACTTTTCCTAGATTCTCCTTTTTCTTTAAGGATATATTTAGCACACCTAAATATAGTTCGAAAGCGGCTGCTAGGTTTGGTATCGATGGACGATTAATCGTGCTGGTTTCCTTAGGATAGAGTCTATAGATTACAATCTGGTTGGACGTTTTTATGGACGATATGACACTGCAATTAAATTGAATCGCGGGCTTGCCGCATACGATCTGCATCGACATGTGATCCGGCATAACAGATGGTAGAAAACTCGTGCAAATTTAACGGACGATTAATCGTGCTGGTTTCCTTATGACAGAGTCTATAGATTACAATCTGGTTCGACGCTTTTATGGACGACAGGACGCCGTAATGTAAAGGTAGGAATAAATGCACCGCGATCGGTTGAAAAAATATAATATAAGACACGCGTAACGAGCGAATGCAGGATCGAGTACACGGTGGGCGGTGTTGAAACGTTTTGGAGTACGTACTCGACGGTTTCAGAAGCTTGCACATAATTATTTTCGAGTTCCGTACCGGCTTGCTTATACCGAGCACCTTACAACATCGCGTGAAATAACTGCTTGCGTCGTTATCATTCGAGTTTCGCTATCCAATCCCCGACACTCCATCAACCATAAGGGGGTTTAATTAATTCGGCGGACATTTATTAACTTTGATCTTATCTATTGTCACAAAGGTGGGTGGAGATAAAGATGAAACTCGGGATCCATTATGACATTTATAAAGTATACTACGTTCCACGGTCTCCCTCCTGTCGACGATTTTTCAAAAATATCCTCAGTATTCTCGAGCATTCGCGTAGACCGGAAAACGCGGCTCGCGAGTCGCATGCGGTTCTTTGGCCACTTGAATGTGGCTCTACCATGAATAATGACTATGTGCCGCGTGATATTTTAATGATAAAAAATACTTTTTATCCGTAAACAAGATTATTGTTAATTGTGACAAATTACTAATTTTTTGTTTTATTGAGTGCCTAAGGTCAAAAAGCCGATTACTCAGAGTTGATGCATTGGGTACACTTTTTGGTCGTCAATAATAATAGTGTAATATTTAAAAAACCATAGATCCGTTTTATAAAACTTCATAAAACAGTGTCTACATTACAAGTTCTTTGTTTAAAATTTATATAGGATATTCGAAGAAAAGACTTGTAATACACGTAAGTTTTGTGGAACGGGCCCCTTGGTACCCCTCTGTCACATTGTTACGTGACTTTGCGGAAAAGAAACGATACAAGAATCTCCACAGAAATCATCTTTTCAAACGTTATGAGTTTACAAATTTGACAGTATAGTGGAGCAAAAAGGCAATCCAGTACATGAAGCGTGTCCAATCCTTTTTTACCATATATCATTAGTTTCTAGTTTTTCTACAACAGATTTTTTTTAAACTCGGCTATCAAAATAAAATTAATAAATAAAAGAAAAAAATATTATCATTTGCGTCGTACACCTAACCTCACCTCAACCTGTTATTAGAAAAAGTATCGTTCTAATGCTGATATTTGGTTTTTTTGACTAATAAATTTGCCAATCACTGGCGTAGACCGTCTTCAAAAATATGGATCTGTCAGGGCATTCGCAGAAATATGAAACGTAAATAATTAAAAATCCTCATTGACGGATTAACGTTAGCCGTGGGACGCCTGTCCGGGGGAGTGGGAACGAAAGATTGATCGTTTACGCGTGCAATTACCTCGTGTCGAAAGCCACGTATCCGAGCGGCATTCATCGAAGCCACTTTGATGGAACGGCTAGACACAGCGTCGCATCCACCCCCGCGATACAATTCCGCCGCTCTCCATTTTATTTCTTCTGTTCGCCCTCCGCGTCCGCCGGACAAACTTTTTCCCCCGAGAAAAAGTGTTTTATCCTAGAGTCGGTTAACGTCTCTGGGTATTTCCACGGGCTGGCCCAACCCCACGTGCCCGAATGAAAACGCTTTTTACGAATAAGGGAAATGACTTTGGGCGGAGGCGCAAAAAGCCCATACCCGCGCGATAACTTTTCTCTAATGTGTATCTTTTTTGTCGCCGGATATCGATCATCCTCGGTTACGAATTTGGCGTGGCAAGTTCGATGGAAAAAACGAAATGTCACAGGCTGACCGAGAAAGGTTAACCTTCTAAAGGCAGCTGAAGAGATGCCCGCCCGCTTACCGCGGCCGTGAACAAAATTTGACTGAAAAGATCCGTCTGGCGAGCACAGTAGATTTGAATGACAGTGCGCGGAATAGGATGGAGACGGGCGGTAACGATACGAAAAATGCAATTTGTGATTTGACCGCGACATAGCCGATAAAAAATCCCGAAATATCAGATGAATTATGCTTTAAACAAGGGATGCCACTAAAGATCTAATTATCATTTTGTATCGAAGAAATGACAATGTAATCTCTCCGATACTGGTTATCTGAAATTAGTTGAGTGGAAAAAATGTCGGTTATGGATGCAAACCTAGACGATCTCGAATAACCATAAACCTATACTAGCTATATAATTATGGAAATATTAATACAATCGTTTCATTGCCCATAATTTAAATATCAAAACGCATTACCATAGTAAGCATTGTAATTAAATATCCCACTCGTCAAGCTGGACGACGGCTCTAAACGCCTTTCTAATCGCCGCATAAAAACTTGGCGCAGATATGCACGACCAAAACCCCTGCGAATATACGAGTCCGATATTTCCTAGTACGCCTCATCGAAATCGCGCTATCGAAACGCATCCCTTGGTCTCAAACAACGTATCCGTTTTCCATATCTTAGACAAAATCATAGAAAAACGAGGCACACGCATCGTTACACTTTGATCTCCATCCAACGCTTTTTAACACGTTAAGCGGGCCACTCCGAGCCAGAGCATAAACAGATGGCTCAGGTGACTTTTTTTCAATCGCGATAAATACTATTTTAGATTCGTATCCCGAGTCCGCTTACAGCCTGAACGTTATAATACAAATTCAAAGATGGCGGAAATGGCAAGTTCCAAAGATGGCGGAAAATTTAAAAATGACAACCTTCTGTAATCGATGTACAAGCAAACCTTCTTTTAATAAATTACATTTACGTTTTTAACACTTTGAGTGCCACCCCTATTTATAAGGAATTCCCCGCCAAGCCACGCTCGCTGCTCAGAACTGCGCTGTCGGTCACCGGCGACTGACGCGTCCTGAACGAAAAGTCCAGTGTCGGTCAGCGATGGCCGACTTAACGCGTTGACCACGCACAAATCCGCGCGGGTCAGTTCATGTCGCGCATCGACGCTGGTTCAATGGCATAAACACGGAAAAATGATTTCCAATCGAACCGCATGTCGGGTGATTAATCCAAAGGGACGGCTCGCGTATTCCGGCCCCTTTTCGGTCCAACGGGAGAAATACTCGGCGGAAAATATATCAGAGGGACGAACGTTGCGCATTCTTGGTATAATGGGCCGGCTTCCCTGGCTTCCCTGGAACCAGGGAACAAAACCTGGGGCTCTGGAAGGAAATACACGGGGACAAACGGTTTAAAGTACGCCGGCCGTCGTCCCCTTTTGTCCGAGAAGATCGCGTTATCGGTCGGCAAAATATTGTTATCGTACCGCAGCGCCGGTGAATCACTGATGCGAAAACGCGGCGCACAAAGGGTAGCCGCGCAAAAGGAAAGTCGATAACGATTGACCGGTAAACGTATTGACGAAGAGCATCGGCGCGGAGGCCGTAGCGAAACGAGACAAAGAAATCGGGAGCGGCGAGTCCGCGTCACGTGAGATTTCTGGCCGAACTGCATTATGGGATTACGCCGTGAATGGCCATTTGAAAGTTTCCAGGTAACCGAGGTTACCTTATGATCGACGTGCAGCCCACGATGCAAAAGCCGTGCGCCAACCGGGAGGAAAGGATCAATGTACTCGAATGCCTGACTTGGCGGACGGAGTGACGGTCCCTTGAATGTTTTTACTCGGTTTATTCGCAAAGATGTACGTGGGATTCGAGAAATTGTTGTGACAACGCGAAGAGCGTCCTGCTGCAGGGAGAATTATTGGGTGAAGATGAGAGAGGAGGAAAGAATGAGCGTGTAGCAGAGAGAGAGAGAGAGAGAGGGAGAGAGAGAGAGAGAGATGAAGCGTAAGAGCGTGTGTTTTGAGAACAACAGGGAGACGAGGTAAAAAAAAAAGAGCTCGCATAGAGACGTAATGGCGTATGTGATGAATTTTCTAGAAGTAGACGAGTTATTGACACGTGTATTCTATGGATGATTGAATTATTGACAGGCATTTCTTGTAGACGTTAATTGTTTGTATTCCTTATCGTTATATTTTTGCTGTTTTGATAAAGTTGTTTATTGTTCTTTTCCATGTAATATCATAACCTTATCATTATTAATATTGTTTCCTAGATATATTTGTGATTTGGTCTGGTTATATTTTATTATTTTTATAGAGGATAATTCACAAAAGCCAAAAAAGCTTTTCCCCGAAAAAGGTTTTGCGTGTAATGCGGTTTATATTATTCATATAAAGGGAGTTGCATAAACAATATTTTGCAGGACCTATACCCGAAACCAATGGAAAATAGTCTCTCGATAAACCGCAAATAGTTCATGAAAAGTCCTACCACTGTAATCCCCCGATTCACGTATTCTTCCATCAGACTTGATTTTTTCCAACGCTTTGCGGTTACTCCAATTCCATACAATTTTCAACACCAATACGGCCAACCTTTTATAATATCGTATGCTAAAATAAAACTCCCATGAAAAATCAAAACAGCCGCAGTGATATTCGCAAATGGAGACATCGACAAAAAAAATGTCCTTCAATCACAATGAATATTTCGTTTATCAGTTATTTTCCACCCTCAAGTCCAGCACCGTAACCTACTCTTTCATGGTTAACCGCAAGCGTTAAAGTTACTTCTAGTCAAATCTACACTTCTCAATTTTACATACACATCGCGTGAAAAAATCCAGAGGCCAATGTTTTCTCCTGGAAAGCGGAGTTTCTATTCATTATGTCACTGTTACGTTTATAACACGCTTCTTACATCCACAGTTACGGCAGTTCCTTACGTCACTCGCAATCGCCATTAAATTCTACCCGCTCCTCGATCGTACGCACTTTACTAGCTTCCCACATTATTTCCATAAATAATTTACGATCCTGTATTCGTTACACTCGCAATTCAATTCTACCCCTTACGTCATCATCGCCATTAATGCCTCGTTCCGCCATTATCCCCGCAAATAATATACCACATCTTTCTCGTTACAATCGTCACCCAGTTTGCCCCGTGGTTTTGATCGTTCAACCGGCGAAGCGCTAGAACCTGTCGGTCGATACACGTGCATTCACCCTTTGCCATTGCATAATGTCCTCATTACGTGTACCTTTTTCGCAGCATATTTAGTCCATCCTGCGAGGATCCCTGCTATTTTCTATACGTGACCCATTTCTCGCATTCGGACGGGACGTGTTTTTCGAGTGGCTCCGATCGTCGACCCGTGCATGGGCCACGCTGGCCGGGTTTTTACGCTGCTCGAAAATGCATTAGCCAGGGGGAGGGCCACTGATAGAAAGCCAATACGCGGTCTTTCCATTAATCTCCATTGGCACCGTAGTTGTGAAAACCTCTTGCGCCGCGCCTTAGGACCAAAATCGATACAGCCCTACATCGGCGTTCCCATTATTAAAGATGCTGCCCCGCTTCCGTGTATGCGATTGTTGCAACGACGGTGCCACGTTGATAAATATTCCGTGGATGCGCCGAGAACAATCGCGGGGTAACGACGACGCCGTGTCGGGCCGGAGACGACGCTTTTGTTCGGCCAAGGCACGTACCGTATATTAGTGCTACACGGGGATACGGCGATAGCCGAAAGAATTCCGGAGAGTCACGCTTAATCGGCGTTCCTCGTAAGCAGAGAGGAGGGAATTCATCATCATTACACCTACGAGACACTCCTGCAATCCCTTACCCCGCGATCTTTCATATCGCGTGTGCCACGGTTAAGTATTTAGCTACGTCCCGCGGTTTTTTGGGTCATTATGGTGACTTAGACCTACCAGAGTGTTTTTATCGACGACTTCAAGCGGCCGCTGAAGTGATTGTATTTAATCCTCACGACCTAGGAATGATTATTGCTCTG
The DNA here is from genome assembly GCA_038496175.1 of Ampulex compressa. Taxonomy (NCBI): domain Eukaryota; kingdom Metazoa; phylum Arthropoda; class Insecta; order Hymenoptera; family Ampulicidae; genus Ampulex; species Ampulex compressa. Next base: position 17,311 of record JBCFXI010001199.1, read on the forward strand.
GATACCTGACTGGATTACTACTGTGTAGAAAGGATGACTGTACCATTACCTCGCCTCGTGATTTTTGATGTCGCGCGTGCTACGGTTAAGTATTTAGCTACGTTCGGCAGATTTTGGGTCATTGTAGTGAGTTGGAGCTACTGGAGTGTTTTTATCGACGATTGATCAGCCGCCGTAGTGACAGTATTTAGCCTCACGACTTTGCCTAGGAATGATTATTACTCTGGATGCCTGACTAGATTACTACTACTGTGCAAAAAGGATGACTATAATGTAGCGCCACCGGGGCTACCATCTACATGTATGGCTACTATGATCGATATCATACAAGCTACCACTGCGCACTAAGCAAGCACTGTTGAGCGCGGTTTATATTTGTTCAGAGCACACGATGGTGCTGAATTGCATTTTTACTGATCGATGATGATAAAATAAGAGTCACGTTTTATGACTTTCCCTACAAACGGTTGCTACGGTGGATGTCTATCTAGGTCAGTGATGGCAAACCCTTTTTTTTGCGCGTGCAAAAAATTCACGTATACACACTTACTGGCTTATCGACGTACAGCGTGGTTTTCAAAAGAAAAAAAAATCAATAAATAAACAAAAAGTATGTTTCACCAAATTTGTTGGAATAAAATCCAAAAATAAACATGAAATTTCACATAAACACAGTCATAATAAATAAAATAAAGCTAACGGATATGTTTCGTAAATCGTTGATGTGCCATCAAAATTTTAACAGGTCTCACCTCGGTCACACGTGGCATAAATTCGCCATCATGGTCTGGATTATAAGTGCGCAGAAAGGGTGACTACAGTGGACATCCATCGGTGTTAACGACGCGTACAGACGGCTAATATAATCGACATTCAACAAGGTAGCACTGCGTTCTAACGACCGCTGGAGAGTACATTTGATATTTCTGGTAACCGGTGATGGTGGACCAAGAGACCACGTTAATACACTCACCTTTCAGCGGAAGTCACCTTCCGTACAAGAGCAGCGCTTTTTCAGGCAGCTCTGCCGTAGCAAAAGGGTTAACGAATTAAGCCCTGACACAAAAACCGCGGCGTCACTTTTATCCAGAGAAAAGCGGCTGCTGCCATTCGTACAAGCTTGCCTCCTTGACGGTACTATTAAAGGTGTTAATTTTCGCGAAGCTAGGTACGCCACAGAAAGCTACAAGAGATATATATGAATGTCCTGAATGACGTGCATACATTTGATCATCGCTGTGAGTAACACTAGAACTACCGGCCACTTTCCTCGCGTATACCTTTAAAAAGTAACGCATATGCCTTTAAACAAAAAATCAGGAGAGAGATCGATCAAATCATCTCCATCCACAACAGAATTATGTAATTATGTAAAATGATCTAGTTCACGATCGTTATTGGCCGTGCAGTCAGAAAATATCGTTGGAAATTTGTGTAAGCTTATAGAAACTACGCAGTCATAAAGATGAGACAATTTTTATAGAAAGTAATTCATCAGTCGTTTTGACTAGTGCGGTACTTTTAGTGTTAACTTAGGCGTGACTGTCGACTGTTGTTGAGCATACGAAACACGAGTTCGGGCTTGGGCTATTATCCGCGCCACGTGTGATTCGTTATAATGCAAGGAGTCAACCCTCTAGTCACGACTCAGGTACGTTTAGGCTGTTAACCAAGAAAACAAGCTAACTTGTCGTTAAAAGGCCCTTCAAGAGAAATGAATTATTCGGCAACAAGTGTTCAGTGACAACGTTGGTAAAGAAGCAGTGTATGTACCCATTAACTTCTACTTTCATCACGAAAACACTTTACTCTGTCAGGTTATTAATTACGGATATCAATTAACCTGAATCTCTCATTTTCCGAGTTAAACGGTTGAATAATGATACTACGAACAAATGGAAACGTTCAAGGAAAATCTTCTATATCGCACCGTACATCGGTTATTCGAACGTAGAGATCTTAAGTCGTAAAGCATAATTGAAGTTGAAAGCGAATTGCATGTCCTACATATCCTGGTTTAACCATTTCATTTCGGTGTCAATTTTACGCGTTCTTCGCAACCATTTAAATACCGTTAATTTCGCGGTTATTTTACTATTAGATACCTAGTAGGATAGAGTAAGCCCTTACGACAAACTTAGTTCTTGATTAAGTTTCAACCCCAATGGCAACTACAAGACAATTTAGATCCACCTCAGCGCCAAATCGCGATTAGAACTATCAAATAATCGAAACATACGATTTTTCCAGAGACGTGCGAAAGCTTACGCGATAGTCGAAAACATGCCACGTAATGTATCAAATCTTAAAAGGGCTTCGTAAACTCGTGCAATGCGAATGCTTTTAATCTAGAAGCTTAATACGGGGCACTGTATCAAGCCCGGCATTAACTCGAGCGGCGCATCCTCGAGGTATCAAGGGTACAATGCCACGCGCCGACAATATCCCGGGGTAAGGCCAAACCGTCGAACTCGGGTACCCTACGAACAATTAGCAGTTTGTTCCTAAGGCAAATTCGCCACGAGCCACGTTTACGTGTACGTGCCCTCTGCGTGCGCGCACACACATATTTTATTCAAACAGACACCGACACACGTACACATACGCGCACTTCGCCTATTCGGCGGCTCCGAATAGCGTCGAAAGGCCCGATAAAGCTCGAATGAAAACTAACGATAACTCTCCCTCCGTGGCGCAGCACGAAGCAGAAACGTTTCATCGTTTTACGAGGAAAATATTCAATTTACCTAACGGCACGCGCGACGGGGATGAATGAACCGAGGCCGTCCCACGTTCGATTTTCAGGTTACTTCGTCGTATGCACGAGGGTAGCTACCGTGGCAGCGTGGTGCTTGTGCTTTCGCGAACCCACTCGAGCGCGCCTCTTCCAAACGCGATTCTTCCCGGAATTTTGGCAGTTTCACAGGCGAGCCGGCCTCGAATGCGAGCGCTTTGAGAAATCAGCTCGTCGAGTTTTTCCGAAGCGAGGCTCGCGAGCCGTGGTCACCGCAGAGGGTAATGAACCCCGCCAGTGGGCATTGTTCGAACGGAGGAGAAAAAAAGCGAGAGCTCCGTGCCGGGTCGTGCAAACGGTTGATATGCGGGACTGTTCGAAGGACTTACCGTGGTGCGAGCTGCCGCCCGTTATCGGCTTCCCTCCGTCCTCGTCCCGATAGCCGTGGTGAAACGGGGGTTGTACAAGGGCTGCTGCGTGTGACAGGAACCACCGCATAACCAACAGTTAGGTTTGTATCGGCAGATCGGCCCGTAAAACCGGTCACTCGGTTCACAGCACCACACGCGTAAACGGGCACCGAACGCACGGGGGGACGCGGGTTTGTCCGTGTCGGGTAACCGCGAACGGCCGCAAGAAACGCGGAAAGTTTTTCGGGCTCGAAGGGCTACCGAATCGATGTGTGATGTTACACTTCCCAGCTGTCTTTTTTGATTCTGCGGATGTGCCCGCTCCTACCGCCATCTTGCGCGATGCCGAGGGACTCGAGTGACGCGCGAACGGGCGCAGAATTCAAAATTTCGGAATACCTGATCCTTCTATAAGGTTTATTTATCGTAAATTGGGAGGGTTATGATTGCAATTTTACATATGTTTCTTCCGTTAAATATCTTTTGGCGATCAAAGGTGTCATTTGTACACTTGTTGAATTCCTGGCATATAACGAAATGACTGTTTAACTTAAGATTTACAGTATCGAAACGTTTGAAGCGTTGGATTATGTGTGTAGTAGGAGAGGGGATGAACAGGAAAAGTATATTTGAATTTTTATTTTATGTTTAATGCCCGATCTCGTACAGTTCGAAATTTGATATATAAGATAAACTAAATATATGCAAAAAAATTCAAAGGTATTGTATAAATGGAAACGTAGACGTGTCTGAGTTTTTCGTTAAAAATAGCACGTTATATAGAGGAATTTACTTGTAGCAGATGAAATTTGAGCACAAATCTTAAAAGGCTTAGTATGTCATAACTGAGTGATTATTTACAAATATTATTTGACGGATTATACTGCGTGCGAAAATAAAAACGCAAGTAGCTTTGATATAATTTATTTGCATACGTAGTTTCGCTTTGCATAATATATAAGAACATAATCTGTCTTGTAATCGCAACTCGATTAATTATGATATTAATCCTTATCGTTTACCGCCTAAACTTCCTTGTATTCGTTAGTAACATAGACTTAGCGTAAACGGTATATTTATGTACTCTTTATAAGTATGTAACATAGATGCGTTCAAATTTGCATTATAATGCGTTATGAAATACATATACGATTTTTTTTATACATACATAAAAATTAATAAGCGATAGAAGTTGCAATTGAATTAAGACACATCTTTAATCGGCAAGTGTACGTAAGTATGCGGATTGAACGAATATATAATTATTAAACTATCTTAGAAAAAAAAAAAAAAAAGAATTAAGTCACTTCACTTTCCTCGTAAATTTATCTTATAATTCGGGACTATAGATACGTAGAAATATAATAAATACAGTTCAGCGTTTAACTTGTACCTGACACAATAGCGAGTTTAATACGGTAAATAACAAAACGATATTAAGTAGACGTTTTATAAAACGCAGTATGCCAATGATCTTAGGTTTTTATTCCATTGAATTTTCTTTTAATATCAAGAAAAAATACTATCATACTTAAGTAATGCATCTCGTTCGGATATTATAAATAGGTGCAATAGATACGGCCTGCTGAATACCGTTTTAAATACATCTTTCAAACGTGTAGCGTAGAAAAATGCAATGGAGTACGTAAAATTCAATATTGCAACTTTTATGTTCGTAATATATATTATGCTAAATCCTTGCAAATTTATACATGAAAGTAATATTTTACATTCCATTCGCGAAATTATGATACAAAAGTGTTTTTTTCCAGTCTGCTATTGCGATATTTCGGTAGTAGTACATGGATCAAGACAATGTTTTATGAGTCTATAAATTGCCACTAAATTTGAACAATATGAAATGATGGCACTATAAATTGTTCGGGAATAAGGATGACGTAAACCCCCTCTTCAAATTTTGAAGCTGTCATAAGCAATCTAACTTTGTATATGTTCGTGCATAGTTGTATCTGTAAATCAATTTCATTATCTCACATACAGTGCCAGTATGAGACTCGTAGAACATTGTATTTCCAATAAACAATGTCATTCTCCTTTTACTTCACGTGGATTTCACTTCCACAATACAAAAACAGTGCATTACTGCTTATCTTCCATTTTGATAAAAAAAAACCCAATATTTTCTTCACACATAAAATATTGCATTGTGATAAACTAAATCTACATGATACTGCATCCACTAGTTTTATGAAAGAAAAACATAATACCGCAAATTATAATATCAATTTTCACAGAAGTTTGATAATATGTAAATATATGTCTATAAGCGATTTTAACATAAAGTACAGTACTTCGAAAAAGTAATTGTAAAGAAAGAAAACTCTACGTTTCAGTAATACAATTAGAATATACCATTTGCAACAAGAGACTTAGTAAATAAACTGAGAAATCTCATAACCAGAATTTAAGGCCACAAAATTTCTGTCGTAATAATATTTATTATCTAATGGGACGTATCTGTTTACAATAAAACAAGCTGTACAAACAGGATGGAATGTTTCATTAACTTCGTGTACTAAATATTCTCCAAAATGCTTAATACATTTTCCGAGTAATGTATTATGATACAAGATAGGCATTTATATATGACATTCATCACATTGTCTTAGATTATTAATTTCGTGCAATGCTTATCACTTTTGACAAAACTATTGAATACTATCATTTCAAAATATTGTCAAAATGTACAAACGGTCAAATTTTCTAAAGCAACTTTGTGATCAGTTTTTATCTTAAGTTAGTATTATATACATTCGTCTAGCTGATTCCAACACATATATTTTAATTATCACCGATCATTAGAAGATGTGGCAAGAAGAAAAGTATTGCGAATGTACAGTGTAAATCTATCAATCTATTTTATTACTTTTGCTACACAATCGATTATATGGGAAAGGTACATGAGTACATATGATACATATTATTGCGTGCAACTAGATTTATCAAATAGCCCATTTTGATAAAAAGAAATAGATAAAATATATATACCTGATACATTTCTGTTTTATCTACATACTCCACGATCTGTGTTATTATAAACCATAATCCTTCTTGTTACTTCTTCTAATAGAACAGTCGATATAGAATTTATTTTCTCGATACTTCTGTACAGTTTAAATTTATACATTATAAGCAAACATAAATTCCTAGTTATTCGCATTTTTTCGATTCAAGAATACAAAAATTGCAAAGATGAACTACTGCATTTGCAATAGCAATATGTAGTAGTACAGCGTAAAGATTCGCATTACAAATTTTTATACGAAAAGGATTGTTGAAGCAAAAAAATATACTAATCTTTATCCTAAATTCAAGTTACGTTCTGTACGAATATTTGCAATTTATACATAATATACAATTCAGATTTTGAAATAATAAAGACACTCGGTCCTCAAATTGTAAGTATGTAGTTATGAAACTGCTAAACCACTACATAGATATAGAATCAAATATAGACAGGTATATGCTTTTTACATGATCAACAAGAGCAAACACATTTACGTGTTGTATTAAGAATAATATAATTTCTTTTAAATTATGCAATATTGCTGTATGTCAAGCGGATATTTTATGGATAATTCCATTTAACGATAATCCCAGATTATTCTGATCACATTGTCATTTTTTACTGATTTAGGTAATAGTTTTGTAAAACTGTGAGAGTCAATGGAGTTCACATTTGCACTGCCTTGAAAACCCAAATATAATTATATTTGACAATAGAATGTATGGCTATTTTTGAATGAATAACAAATACATACTATGTCTAAAATTAAAGCAAAATTTTGAAATTGGAACTTAATATTTATAGTATTTTTTTAGCAACAAGTTATTCTCACACTATTAACAAAGTAGCATAATTAACTAAAAAATCATTCACTTATAATATAGTTATTTACAATTAATATCAAGATAATGTATCCCTTACATAACAACCAAAACTTTTTTTTATCCCAATAATCCTTTGTAAAGCATAGCAGTCAATATATGGTAGACATTTAGGAGCAAATGTGGTAATTACCTGAAATCCTTGAACTGCACAAACAGTGTTCAAGATTAGAAAAACTATTCTGGTAAATATAGATTATAGTTTGAAAAGTGCAATGTGTTTAACATTCTTTCTTCCTTTTATTATTATTATCTGTAATAGTCAAGCAATGTTTAAACATATTTCATTGATCTGTTTCAATGTTGTCACACATAGTCAAGAGACAACTAAGTTTTTAAAATGCGGAAAAATGTTAATCCTGTTAAATATTTAATCATATTAAGACAGTATATACTGCTATGTACCTACACGTATGTATATATATACATTATATTACAGAAATCATCATGAAAAGTGGTATTTCGTGCTAATCGACTCCAGCAAAACCTTGAGAACCTTCAATAGCTTTTATTAGTTTATCCCTGAGTTGTTGGTAGCTTTCGTAAGGGGGAAGGTCTATACGATTAAAACTGAAAAACGAATGTAAACATGGTTGTACAAAACATCCTCCATCGATACTTATGTATAATTTAAAAAACGAAGTGTATACAATTTTAATGCAAAACCACTCCCACGTTAAAGTAGGAAATTGCTTGTTTAAACATGGTGTTAAATAAATGTGCGAAGAGAAAGTAAAGAGAGTGATGTACTTACCAAGTATGAGCCCTCGGATAATTGTCTGGAGTACCCCATTTTTCAATCGTGAATAATTGTGGTCCATTACTGCCATAGAGTTCTTTAAAACCGTTCATCGGTACTCTAGATGTTCCGGTGACAAATTGTAATAGCCTAGAGCGCATCTCGTTACTAAATGAAAGAACGACTCGCCAGAACCACTGAACTACGATATGATTCGCGTGATAGTCTCCCTTGTACAGAGTGTTTTGTTTCCAGTCTTTCACATCTATATGCTGTATTCCGCACATCAACAATTCTAATTCGTGCTCATCAAAGATCTTCACCAAGGTTGGTGGTATAAGAGCGTTAAATCCTTCAAGGAATGCGTTCATTTGCTCTTGCACGCGTGATACGAACCGCCATTGTATAACTAACCCTATATACTCGTCTTTATTTTCATCCGTCAACGGTATGTTAGCACCATCTGGTTTAAGCTCTCTTTGGGAAGTATGGCCAAAGCTTTCTTCGTCTACGCAAAATGTAAGCTCTAGTTCGCTGGGATCATTTTCTTTGATCCATAACAGCGAATTATAATATTCGGAATCAACGCTTTCCATGTCCTTTAGATCGATGGCTTTGCCCAGCATCATTTTATAAAATGGGCGAATAAAGAATGCTTAAAAGAAGTATGTACAAGAGAATTATGTATGTATAAAGCTTACGATGTTTATACAAGAGCATTGTGTACATATAAAGCATGATTCATGATTTTATAAATCATATGCTTACCATCCAAAAGCTTGCCATGATAAACAGCCATACCCGCTATACGGCCAATAAACTTGAAGTAATTCAAGTGCTCCTCGTTGCATACCCCAGAAAATGGATTAATTTGAAGCGTATAATTATCACTATTAAAAGAATAGAAATTTATATATAGTTTGTAATAAACTTTGAAAATTGTAATTTATACCATTTGAAAACTTACGTGGCTGAATATTCGAAAAGACCATAGTACGGGTTGAACATTTCCTTAGATAAAAGGAAAAACCATTCCCTTGCAAGACCTCCGTAATCTAAACCGACCTCACCTTCAAACTCGACCCACAATTTTGTTTTTAATATTTCCACTCTGCTGACGGAGCTTATAATACGATACGAATCTTCCAAGATATTATTTCGACCAACTTTTATTTCAAATTTATTAGGAACATTATTCTGAAGAACAAAGTATATCAATTAAGTACAACAATGTAATTTGCCAAAGATTGGAAACTTATTTTTATACATACAGGCTTTCTCAGTTGAGATTTTAGATATTCATATTTACGCTTGTAGTCCCTCGAATATGGTACTGCCTGCAATGTAACAAAAATATATGGTCGTATTATTTCATAACAAATACGTGAATCTGAAGTATAGAAATGATTGTAAATTGCAACATTGAGTTGATAAAGATTAAGATAAAATTTCCAAAATAAGAATATACCTTTATATTTACTTCTGAATATATTTTAGATACGTACCGGTCCTGCAATTTGTGGATTTGACATACGTGGGTCTTCCCATTGTGTTGTTCTTGTATCTGTATAAAGAAAAGAAATATGAATATGTACAACTAGGTCTGTGTAAAAAACAAAAAAAAGAAAGGAAAAATATCTTACTATGATCGATGAAAAATATTCTGCCATCTGTATGAACTCTCTCCTCCCATCCTTCGGGAAGAGGTCCAAGCTGATCTAAATCGCTCCTTGGGGTCGTCTGGGGTGCAATGTGATTTGGTATGGAACTTGGTCTCCCAGTTCTAGGGTCAATCCAAGTAGTTGACCTTTCATTATGATCAATAAAAAATACTCTGCCATTTGGTGCTATTTGCATGCCCCAACCAGGAGGTAGCCCTTCATCAGTTGATACAGGGAGCGTTGGCTTTGGGCTTTCAATCTAAATATTAGTATAACATAATATAACATATAATATAAAAATATTAATATAAAATAGAAACTCATGATTGCAAGGAATGCTTTAATATATTTTTAACTTACTTGTTCCGATGAGCGTCTAGAACCAGCTGGACTATCCACATTATCATCAGTCTGAAAAAATAACAGTAAAACTTGTGTGTATAACAATATCACATTAAAATAAAAACAATTCATTACAAATGTTATCAACGTATTTAGCAAATCTAAAGATTTAGTGCAATAGAATATATTCTGATATACAAATACGTTTATGCTTATATGGTTTATTGGACAACTATGTTTTTATAAAAAAAAAAATACGTAATGGTACGTGTCATGCCCAATCTTGCTTGCAAAAAAAATATTACAAAGAAAAAACATTGTGGTCCAACATGCAAAAAATACATGTATGATTCAAGCAGTAGCAGATATTCAAAATGACACATTCATAAAGAAAAGTTCGTTTGCTTACTAGAAATGTGTAGTTTACAGTATAAAAGTGTTTTGCTGACGAAATAAAAGAAGAATGTTATTTTAAAAATGAAGTAAAATACACTAAACTAAAATGCATGTGCATAAAATCCATCCAAGAGCATTAACATAATTCGATTTACTCTAAGAAAACATCAGCTTACATAAACATATATTATGTACACATATATACACATCTGTAATGTCACAACATAAGAGATACATTTTGTACTGTAATAAGCAAAAAAAAAAGAAAAAAAATAACATTAAAGAGCAACATATTAAACTGAAAAGAAATATGAAGACTTTACATGAATGTATACCTGGTCTTCAATTTCACCAAGGTAGCCACGCTGATCGACAGAGTGTCCAGAGTCTGAAGAAGTATCCCCTATACCCCCTCCCCTATGATTCCCACCCTCACAATCTCTTGCTTCCGAATCTTCATCTTCCTCGTGTAGAACTTCACCATCCTTACACACACATGCACAAAATTGCTACATACTGCATGCTAATCATTCTAATTGTAGGTGGGGCATAATATTGCTCAGTAATTAGATATGCATGTACAAATACCGCCTTTACAGACTATATCTAAGAGGACGATGAATGTATAAATACAATTTTCAATATATTTATCTTATTTATCAATTCCTTATCATTTTTTACATATTTTAATGCTAAATATACCATGCATACGTGGTATGTACTTTGATAAATCACGTATCTCTACTTTACTTCTCACAGAGAAGACTATTACTTTATGCAAAGCAAACGTAGATTAAATCACATATTAAGACAGAAGCGTAATACTTCTTCACATTGTACATTTTTGTAAATGATCCTCTCCTTAATAAAGGAGAATATTCACAAGTGCTATACAATAATGCTTGTAGTGATTTTACTAGCTATACATAACTAAAAGCTTCCATCTTAATCAGAATGTCATAGCAAGCTGTAAAAATTATACAGACTTTCCGTACTCATTCTAATTTGCGCTTGATCATAAACAGATTCTTTTATGATTAGAATCAAAATTATGGACATATATAGTATTTTTTTGTGCCTGTGTGTGTTTGTGTATCTATAGGTATACACGCACATATACCTTATACAATGTACAGTTATACAAACATAAAATCAAAAGTTTTAGTATGGAGATTTGAAAGCAGAGAATAATTAATTACAATCTACAATTAGGTATACAGTGTATGTATCACTGTGTTACAAAGTGTCTTTTAAAAATAAAAGATAGGTGTATTTATAAACATATATACTAAAAAATATTATTTAAGATTAGGGTAATGTTGTGATAACATTAAAATCAGGTGCAATTAGTCACACTATGCAAAACATCGGTTAATTAAGAAAATAAATAATAAGCCTCATAGCAGAGGATATTTAAATAAATCTCCATAACATTCCATATTTCTAGAATAGCTAACTCTCATAGCTAATATTTTGTATAACATATCTAAACTTCAGGTTAAATCTCAATTTTATATTGCACAGCTTTATAATATTGTAAACAAAGAAATGAAGATCAGTCAAAATTACCTGATTAATTACTGAACTCCTGTGCCTTCCTTCTTCATCCGCACTTATATGGAATCGTCGTTGAAATTCAGTTGCTGCTGTATCCAAATTTCTTTGTTCATTACTTACACCTCCTGTGGAAGTTGTGTTTCTGTAAACAAAATGATAAAGTATTTTAGAGATTAATACAAATATAACTCACTATTAACGATGCATAACTTAATAATTCATATACAATAGCCGTATTACATACGTTTCTGTCGGTCTTTCCCATTGAGTAAACCGAGCTATATGATTAACATAATATGTACGCCCATTTGCATCCAGTCTTTCTTCCCAACCTTGTGGTAATGGCCCATTAAACATTATAATCTATAAGAAATCATTTCTCATTTTTGGCAAACATTCATATCTGCCATATTAGAAACATTTTTTAATAAATGACACATACATCTGCAGCTTGTTCCACAGGACTATTGTTAGCTGGTTGCACTATTTCCCATCCTCCAGAATCAGATGGTGTATCTTCATCATCGTTATTTACTCCCAATGTATCAGAAATATATGCATGATACACTTCTAATGTGCCCTTAACTCTTGAACGCTGACTGGAATGATTACTAGCCATATCCTCATAAGTTATTCATTTTGCATTTGCAAATAAAAGGTACAAAATAAAAAGATTCAACAAACATAAGACATTACAAGTATGCATGATACAGCCAGTTTATTGATGAAAACAAAGGAAAATGAAATCTAACTGACTAAATTTAATCATTATTGTTATCATGCACCAAATTCATGTTTGCAACAAAGAACACAATTCTAATGTACATATAATAGATAATGAAATGTCCAAACAGTAAACATTTAAAATTAAATATGTGGAAATAAATAGCTCAAAGCGGACATTAGAGAAAATACTTACCTACGTGGTCGAAGTACATAACGCTTAGTAGGAATAGTACGACCCTCTTGTTCTTTAGGCAAATTAATTAAAGTTAATTCTACCATACCAAGAAAGTCATCCCTTGTCAATCTATTCTCGTCAAAAACTTGCAATACTAATTTATGTTCAACTGGTTTTACCTACAATGTAAGCAGAATTATGAAAAAGATTTCTTTACACATGTTCCTAATTGATAATTTTATTACATAAGCAGCATGTAAAATATGTGCTTAAAATAAAAAATATTACTATACAATTCTGTTTACACTTACTCTAAATACAAATTCTTCTTCCCAAACCGGATTTAATGTTTTCTTTTTTGTCTTTGTAAGCGCCGAATCCACAACTTGATCTCCACTTATTGTATTTAAATCAACGCGAACATAAGGATCGCTGGCACCGAAAATGTCTTTTTTCGCAAGGTGGTGCCCAGCGATCACTTTCAATCTCAACTTACTGGTGGCTTCATCTCTCTATAGAAAATATCATGACAAAAATAAAGATTTTCAAAGATAATGTATCTTTTTAGAAGGATTATCCTCTTTAAGTTGCAAAGCATATAGTTATAAAAGTCCAAAGAACTCTTGGGATAACCCATATTTGTGCAAAATATAGGCAGACACCTTACATGTAAATATATGTTAAAACATATATTATGACGCTGTACAAAATAAAGATAATCTGAGAGGCAGTTAACAGAGATATTAATGCAACATCTACGACGCACTTCCTGCTACTTGCGAGCATCAGATAATTACTACAATGCACAGGTATGAACACGTTTCTCGCAAAAAAAAGTATCGATTAAGCAGCATTATTAAAACGATTATGACAGCGCAAGATAAATTGTTTGATGTTATTATCTCCCTTTATAATGTACAAAGTTGTTTTCCACTGCCAATATCTTTTATTCAATTTAATCGCATCGGTGGGTGACGCATGATAGAAGAATTTATTGGCCATACGTAGAGCTCTTAAAATATAAGCTCCATTATCCTACAGCAAATATAAAATACATTGTAAGACCAATGTTAATGAAACTCATTGGCTCTCATAAGCAAACGTCCGGTACAAGAAAATATTTCACCGACAAGAAACGTGAACGCCACGTTCTCCATCCCTAAACGTAATTAATTAGAGAAATACTAATTCGTGAGAGTAACACCCTTTTGGAAATCTTTATCAATCAAACCCAACCTGTACTTGTCAAACTGTCAAAATAGTTACGTACGGAATCTCCGTCGACTCCGGGCGTCGGATTATATCCGTACACATGTTCCTCTGCCATTAACGTTACGTGTAATCGATTTATCTTTAATCGTCGATCGCTCGTTCTACAATTTAACGAGTCTCACAGTTTCTTATGTGCCATCAAGAAACCTATTTTGTCTTAACCCCTCTCCGTCACTATTGCATGAACGAGACGGATGTGACATATACACGTTTAAAGATGGCCAGCTTCCTTTTAAATATTCAAAACGCTACGTAGCCTCGGCGCTTCCACGAACGGAGCGTGGCTCACGAAAATTCGTCGACTGCAACGCCAGGAAACCGAGAATATTCTGTGGAACGTCCAGGGCCAATTCGTCGACTTATTTGCGAGGTTTCACGGGAAAATCGTATCGGACAAAAAACTGCGTTTAAAAAACCGTCGAGAACCGCTTAACCAAATGGCTTGCAATGCGCCTGCGAAATTATATTGCGGCTAATTCGCCACGCGAGTCGCGTCTCGTCGTTTTGCGGAATACCCAAATGTCACTCGCGGTTCATAGTAGATTCTTTATCTGTCCGACGCGACGCAACTGCCGCCCTCCTGACGAAATACCATCGTATTCGATGTAATAGATATTTCGTTTTATACACAGGTATTCAACGTCGTGTATTCTCCGCCGTTCGTTGATTATCGAAAATTTCGAGCGGTACGGTATCCAAGGGATTAACGTTAGCCTCGTATTTTCCAAATGTCAGAAATCACACAAGCCTTACCCACGGATTAAGAAGCCTTATACACGTATCCTAGTGTGGTAATCTACAGACACTGTGTTAGATTTCACATGATAAGGCCATGAATATAATTTTTTACGTTTTACAAACTTAGAAGTGTGAATGTGATTCATCCACGCTGTGAGACATTGTATTTTTAGAAATGACCTAGCGACTATGCTTATACTATGTATGAATCGTTTGTTAGTGAAGGATCGATCAAACAACTGTTGTTTCAGAAAAATTTCTTACCATAGGTTCCGATAGGGACAACCGCCCAGGCCTTGCATTCGTCTGCGGAACTCTGGATGAATGATGTTGAGCGTTCCAAGTATAAGCACGCCTCCTTGGTGGAGATGTTTCGACGCCGGCATAAATTGGGTACGTCAATGTGCCTGGCATGTTGCGTATTTATATTTCTGATATTTGCCAATGCACAAATTTTTACACATTACGGGTAGTGTTTTTTTAAGAGCAATGCGTCATTAGAGATATTGGACAGCATTACTTTCTTAGTGTCAGCGGTGTTGCAGATAACTTTATAATGCGCAACTAAGAATAAAATAATATCTCAAATTAATATGTATGACTAATATTTGAATACTTTATGCAATCCAATGGATGTTTTATGTGCATAGTATTTATAAGGTATGCTTATTGCAATCACAAATATGTTTATAATAATACAGGTTTATATATACAAAATGTTATGTAATGATATGTACTAGAAGTGCTTGTGCCCAAATTTATGGGTTTATTGAAATAATTGGAAAACTTGTACAAATTTGAAAAACTTGCGCAACAGCCAAGTGCGATGTGCATGTACGGATTGTAAATTAAAACGTTCAGTTGGACAAATACAATGCTTCAGCAGTATTGAGGTGTCTTATCCGTATGGTTAATCCAGGTATGTTTCAAGTTCAAATAAAATGAAATTATTGCACAGAGGTCACAGGTTCTAAACACTCGTACACTCGTAATTGGGTTTGAACAAGGTGAAATTAAGAAACGCACGATCGTCTGTGGATACGAAATCGTTGAATTTGTTGTCCGAACAGGTAACGCAAAAGCTGAGGAAGATAACAGAACGCTTTAAATCACTGACACGATAATACCCACTTTAGCATAGAAAAGATACCGTTACATTGAGTTCCGTGTAGATGCGTAAATAAACTATGAATTTACGTTCCACGAACTATGAATTAACAGTTTTGAGTTAGGAAAATGGTAAACATGATTAAATTACTGTATTTTCGGATAGTTTAAATACCTGCAAATTGATCGGCAGCCAGAAGCATGAAAATAAATCCATTCATCGGCGATAATTAAATTCGCCTTTATTAAAGCATATATACGTATTGAGCTATAATCGGTAAACTAAAATATTTATTCAGTCCCAATTACAAAAGTTTCATTCGAACAAAACATTCACGCTGTGGATACAGCAGCGCCTTCGCTTGCCGCACAAGCGCTGATTACAAACTCCGCGAGGTTTAAGTACGTAAACGTATAAAGCAATATCAATTTTCGTTGTACGAGGAAAATTATTTTATCATTAAACGCAATTATCGATTTAATCTTTAAAAAGAAATTTTCCTTGCACAAAGTTTCCAATTACTGGGCGTATATCACGTAGAATTTCACATGAGAAATATACGTTGTCTCTTCCTAAATTTTACAAACATATGACACCTTCAAACTTGATTTGAATCACTAATAATTCATATTTTAAAGCGGGCTCATAAAAGATTGATATCATAGACAATTGAATATTATAAAATATACAATCATGGTGTTGTCCTTCACCAACGATTTAATGTGGTTATTAATTTACTCGTCTGATTGTTTGTACTTATCGCTACATATGTATTATAAGGTATTATTTTTAATATATATACATACCTGAAATTAATGTTAATCTTTATGACACTAATGTGTACTACAATACGGTAAATGAAACTAATGCGTAAATACAACTGAGAATGTACACGATTTTCGTCTCAAAAGTAACAAAGGTCATTCAAAATTCCGTAGTATCGATGGAAGAGACAGAGAATCTAAAGGAATAAAATCAACCCGGACAGATGGCGGTGATCGTGGACGTAACGTTGATGGGCAAGGTGGACGAACTCCTCGTGTATAATCGACGGCGGAAGTCGGTGTCTTGGCTTCGATAAATCCTTTCCGCAAACCGTCCAAAGTTTTGATAGCAGGTGACACTTATTTGCCGTGCAAATAAATGACACGTCAACGGGTTTTTGGTGGTACGAAACGTTAGGCTAGGGCATCAAAGCGAATCCACGATCGAATATGTATCTGACGTCGCTTGCGTACGTCAATAATAAACTTCGTTAAACTTCTGCATTGGTAAATCGTGCAAAATGTTGAGAAGGAGGAACGTTAATATTAAGACGGTTAAGGAACTGGATGCTTTTCCAAAAGTTCCCGAGCCGTATGTCGATAAAACTGCGGTTGGAGGAACCTGTGAGTTAATCTGCAAACAATGCTGGTATTGTTTTTACAAGCAAAACGTTTCTCGCTAATTATTGATGTTTACAGTTTCCATATTCACGATATGCATTATTGCGTACCTAATATTTGCGGAAACCAGTTACTTTCTCGAAAGCAGATTGCAGTTCAAGTTTGAACCAGACACGGATATTGATGCAAAGTTGAAGATAAATATTGACATTACTGTGGCAATGCGATGTGGCCACATAGGCGCAGATGTTCTGGACTCTACGAACCAAAATATAATTGGCTACGATTCCTTGCAAGAAGAGGATACGTGGTGGGAATTGACTCAGGAACAAAGATCTCACTTTGAAGCTCTGAAGCATATGAACTCATATTTGAGAGAAGAGTATCATGCTATTCATGAGCTTCTTTGGAAATCTAATCAAATTACGTTGCACAGCGAAATGCCAAAGCGGTAACAGATTTGCGTAATACTTTTATAAATGCTATTTTATGTTAGGTTATAGATTATTGTATTCTATTCTTGCATCTATGTTTTAGATCTCATAAACCTAATTATCCACCGGACGCATGCCGTATTCACGGAAGTTTATACGTTAATAAAGTTGCGGGAAATTTTCATATAACGGCTGGTAAATCGCTGCCTGTACCTCGAGGGCATATTCACATTTCTCCGTTTTTGACCGATCGATATTACAATTTTACACATAGAATAAATAGATTTTCCTTTGGTGGACCAAGTCCAGGCATTGTGCATCCCTTGGAAGGAGACGAGAAAATAGCAGATAATAGTAATTATCAGCAACATATCTTCCACACACATGTATTATGAATGTGTTGACCAATATTAATTATTCCTTTATTTCTCAGACATGATTTTGTATCAGTATTTTGTGGAGGTGGTGCCCACCGATATTAGAACGTTATTGAGTACTTCCAAAACTTATCAGTATAGTGTTAAAGATCACCAACGACCTATTGACCATGAAAAGGGTTCACACGGAGTACCGGGGATTTTTTTCAAATACGACATGAGTGCTCTTAAAATAAAAGTCACTCAACAACGTGATACACTCAGTCAATTTCTAGTAAAACTATGTGCTACTGTTGGAGGCATTTTTGTCACAAGTGGTAAGTATCTATCTCAAGGATAATAAATACTTTAGGTTGACTGTAGTTAATACCTCTTTCACACTTCCACAGGTATAATAAAAAATGCTGTTCAAAGCTTTTGGTATATAATGTACTGTAAGTTCTTAGTTGCTAAAGTAGACATAGCGGATCAAAGCAAAATCCATCGTGCTACATCAAAACAGCCAACAAATGTTCCACCTCCTGGTTCGATAAATTTATTAAATGTTACAATACCTGATAGTGTTGATATTATGTTAAAACCCCAGTAATTATAAAGTATTATTAAATAATAATTTTTTGCCGAACATGTACTCTCTGGATTGAGAGAAAGTCATTTTATACGATATAGCAAAATATACATATTTGAAACACTAAGGGAATATTCACATATGCATGTAAATATTATAATATGAAACATAGATTTACTTGACAAATTTGAAACGACTTTCATTAATAAAATAAGTGTTTATAATAGCTAGGAATAAAACTTTTATTTCAAAACTTACTAAAATTACTATGTGATATATAAAAAACCTATGAAACACGTACGCCACTATCGACCAGAAACGTAACCTATACTATTCAACGAGGCAATCAATGGTCGAGATCTCAAAACATTGTGTAGTGTCATACAAACAAGACAACGTGAATATTGTATTTCAAATGTAACTTTGAATGTCTTCCGTGGTATTTTTCTTATGTTAGCGAATAGATTTTATCAATGTCACGTAAAAAAATTGATGTTCTTATGGTTCAACTATCATCACATAACCTCTCTATAAACCGTCAAACACCTGCCTCAGAGAGTTTACGTTAACGCACCAAGATCGCAAAATATTCCACATTCTTTACCTATTGTGCTCAGTCTCAAATAACAGAACATCTGATATTTTTACTTTCCGTGATAATTAATGGTTCAAAGTAAGTTCATCGTACTTGGTTATACATTTTGTTACTACCTGTTATTTACTTAATGTCACTGTTGGTTAGGACGAGTAACAAAGTTTAATAGACACGAATGGAAGCATCTATAGTTATATTACTTTCAAGGCAACGTTGATTTAGAATTATAAAAAGTATTATTGGTTAAGAAGATACACGTGTCAAGAACACTGAAGAGTAAAGCATTAAGCAACCGGGATGGCAGACGTACGAGATATATTGGACATCGAAGTACCAACTACAACTGAGCTCACAAAAGAGTCTATTCTAGGCAGTGATAAGAAAAATCGAAAGAAATATGATTATAAAGTACCAAAGCGTCCAGAGGGAATGCACCGTGAAGTGTTTGCATTGCTTTGCAAAGATAACAATGATGTACCACCATTATTTCCCACGGATACTGCAAAAGGATATAAACAGGTTCGAGCAAAGCTGGGTATGAAAAAAGTTAGACCATGGAAATGGACGCCTTTTACTAATCCAGCACGAACAGACGGTGCTGTTTTTCATCATTGGCGACGTGTGGCTGACGCCGGAAAAGAGTATCCCTTTGCAAAGTTCAATAAAAAAGTTCCTATTCCTAGTTACACAAATGCAGAGTATGTTCAACATTTAGTTACAAACGGTTGGACTAGAGCGGAAACCGATCATCTCTTTGATCTATGCAGAAGGTTTGATCTTAGGTTTATTATAATTAAGGATAGATGGGATCGTGCAAAATTCCCTGCAAGATCTGTAGAGGATTTGAAAGAGAGGCAAGTACAAATTTAAGATTACTTTATCGATATCTATATAGATATTAATAATATTGATATGACTATTTTATGTTTAGGTATTATCAAGTATGTGCAGCTTTGACCAAAGCAAAATCTCATACAGATAAGGTATATGTATTTGATGCTGAACATGAGAAACGTAGAAAGGAACAATTAAAGAAATTATTTGAGCGTACGCCAGAACAAGTGGAGGAGGAACAAACTTTATTAGCAGAATTACGCAAAATTGAGCAAAGGAAAAAGGAGAGAGATAGAAAAACCCAAGATTTACAAAAATTGATAACAGCGGCAGACCATCAGTCTGATCCCAGAAAGAGTGAGAGAAAACCTTCGAAAAAGAGTGGTAGCTCTTCTAGAAATAGGCCTAATAAAACTGATGCTTCTCACGTAAGTGGTATAGCAAATGATTGTAATTTGGACTATACCTGCTCGTACATTTATATATGTGAAGATCTGAACAAATATTTTTAGGCTGTGGAATCAGCTGGAATTAAGTTTCCCGATTTTAAAAATAGTGGTGTTACACTCCGTTCGCAACGGATTAAATTACCGAGTAGTCTTGGCCAAAAGAAAATGAAGGGTATTGAGCAAATGCTTAATGAATTACGCTTAGGTACGAGTACTATACCTTTCATACATTGCTTCTAAATCTTTTTAATGGACAAAGCAATGCGCTGCGTTACCTTTCAGAACTTAACCCACCACCAACAGAGCAAATATGTCAGCAATTCAATGAATTACGCAGTGATATAGTCTTACACTATGAACTCCGTAGCGCGTTATCTACATGTGATTACGAATTACAGTCCTTACGGCATCAGTACGAAGCATTAGCACCTGGAAAGGTAGTATCCCGATAGATTTTTTATTTAATTGCAATTATCTATCACCAAAATGTGATAAACTTGTGCTTATATCATATTTTAGACTTTAACCATACCACCTGCTCTGTTACCAAAAGCAGAACCAGAAGTCAAAGCCGACATTATCGATGTGGTAGGTTCGCCAAATACACCAAGTATTACTCACTAATTTATATACGCATCCTTTAGACAGATAAGACCGAATTAAATGCGTTGTAAATATTATTTTTCTGACTGTCAGTACCTAGCGAAATAAGAAATCAACCCTGTAACGTCGATTGTTACAAGTCGTATTGTTTTCATTTTGTATTCCATGAAAATTAAACCTCGATTTCTTACCATCGCCGAAGATTATCTGCTTCCGTAATCCCAACGGACACCCCGACCAACCTCCGACTGGTATAAAATAAAATCGACACGATCTAATTACTCATGTATCTGTATATTTTATATTGTCGACAAAAAGTAACAATGTACGGTCAAACCGTATAATTTATCTACAACAATCTACAATAGATTACAATATGTTGTCTTGTTTTTGTTGAGGGCAAGGGGAAGGGGGAATCGAATAACGGGATAGGGTTTTTCGGGACGGAAGGGGCTTTGGTGGTGGGGGGAGGGGGAGTGTGGAGGAAAGATGGTCGATGCAGGCCTTTCTTCGTTCGTGCTTCGTTATTCGCAATACAGTTGACTTTTTAATTCTATAATAAATTACTCGATAGTTCTAGCCGTACTTGGTACGGAATAATGCATGTATCTGGTTAATGATCGATAACCCACCGCCCGACTTTTCCATCTACGCCATGCCGCGAGGACTCTCTCGGTCAAAGTTAAGTGTAAGGAAAAACGGTGCAACGCTGGCATCGTTGACCTGCATACCCGATGCATTGTTCGCAGATCGTGCACCCTCTCGTCTCGGTGCACGTGCTGACGCTTCGACCGCGGTTGTCCCGGCAACACGGCACGCCTTTCGTGCTCAACATTAACGTATCCGCTTTCCTCCCTAATATTTAAACCCTCGCTATGAGGTACGCCATAACCAACTGTCCGATCCTCGACTGACACCGCGAATTGAGACGAATAAGCAAGGCTAAAACGATCATCGAACAGTCGTGCGGTTCCGGGAAATTATACGCACCCGAAGGTCTTGCATAGGCTCGAAATAGTTGCTCGCCGCCATCGGCTTTGAAAAAATACAGAGGTATCGCTCAACAACAACGGGTATTCTCATCGATTTCTCTGGTTCATTAACTGGAGATCGATCGGATACGTCCACGCAACCTTTCACGAGGAAACCTCTTTTTTTTTCTTTTTTTTTCTTTTCTCCCTCCTTTCTTCTTCCTTTCTTTTCCCCCTCTTTTCCACTGGGACAAATCTGAGCGTGAGAAGAAAGAAATTGGTGTACCGTGGGTGTACGATTTCTCTCCCGGTATAGATATATTCTCATACAGTTTAACGTTTAATCACGACTCCGCGTAAAGTCTCTCGCAAAATTTGTCATCCTTCAACAATGCATAGGAGGTAACGATGTCGCCTTATTCCTGGGGGAGGGGGGGGGGGCTGCCGTTACTGGACCTCTCTTCGGCATTCAAACATTACGTGTATGTACAATAGCAATGGACTTGTTTATGTCTTGGTCGTAATTATGTGGTGTCGTGAAGTATGACCGGCTAGGCATTTCCCTTTTTTTTGTTCCTTGCCATCCTTAACCGTACAATCGGACATCGCCGAGCGCTTTCGTTAATTACCGCTGTTCATTTATACATTAATCATCGAAAATAGTGTTTGTACGCAAGTCTTTTCGTAACAATAATAAAGATGTAGCGAGACACTACGCGCCAACAAACGAACGTTCTGTAACACGTAGAAGGGATGATGCCGGTGCGGAGGGACCTCTTTATTGGATTATCTTCACTTCCACGTCCGATTACATTAAGTATCGAGAATCCACGTGTGACTATATGCGTACGTTATGTGTACGTATGTAAAAGAGTCGCGAAACCTGCGCCAATCATTCGAATATCATCATTTATCCTGACAGTGTTTCTCGCGCAAAGTATACCAGCGTGAAACTAATTTTCCTCTCGCAATCGTCCGCATGGAGCTTATAATGCGGTGAACCGATCGTTCGGATTTTCGGTCACCGCGATAATCGAGTGGGCGAAATAACGATAAAATTCAAGGGTAAGGAAAGAAACGTTAGACATTTGCTGTCGCCAGGTTTGATTTGGCTACGAGGAGAAATGGACGTTCTAATAGCCACACAAAGCACAAGTTTCCTTCCACGTCGATTATTCGATTAGACGCGCCAAGTGTTCGCATTTTCTTTCTCGATTGTTTTCAACGATATCGATAAGAGTTACAAGTAGGGTAACGCTTTGATAGATAACAATATAACAAGTAATGAATCTGTATTACGATTAATCGGAAGATAGAGTTTTGTAAGATCAAAAAGGTATCATAACGCATCCCCTTTTCGGATCTAATCATGCAACGCCTCTTTGTCGTTAATAACAATAATCAAACGGCATATACGACTGTAATACGTATACAATCTGGGGATAAGCTTTATCTTGTTACTTTCGAGTTCGACGGTCGCTTGGTTTACGTCAGTGCAACCTGCACCTGCTAGAGATGTTTAGATATCTTTGTAATAGAACAGGAATATATAGTTACAGAGAGAAAACGTGAGAGATTATTACAGTTAAACAATCGATATTACAAGGGCACATATTATTAAGTATTTATATACCAGGTAAATAATATAGATTCGTCGAACGATTCTCGTAGCGGGATATTAAACCGTTGTAACGCGATATTCCAAATTTATGATTGACCTTCCAAACTGCGCACTGCTTTGCGAAAAATATTGCCCCTATATAAATCGGCGAAAAAACACGTTCCTCGGGTTTCTCGCGTTTTTGGTACTACAATCTCGATCTCCTGGAGAACAGAGGTTCGCAAAGACGGATTTACGAGTGACATTTAGAATGTGATGCGAATATTTGATTAGCGTTACAGCGATAATTTATGATAAGGAATGCACGCAAAATACATTCCGCAAGCAGATTGAAACGATCCGATACGCCAGCACCGTCGTGGCGATGCAATTCAATGTCACCGACGTTCCGTGTTCTTTCCCCTTGCATTTCGATCGCCAATCGGTATTTCTCACCGCGCTGCAGACCGAATATTTAAGCGTGCCTCTATGATTACATCGTTCCCGATCCGTGACAGGATTTTTCGCTCGACGAGAGCGACGTCAGTCGGCCATTGGCGCGGCCAAAAACGATCGGGGGCAAAAGGAAAAATCGAGGCACGAATGGAGGAACGCCGCGATTGGCAAGTATAACATTAATTCAACATAGCCGAATAGTCAATAATGTACACGGTACGCGCTGTGTTCGTCCCTCCGTGTGTTTTCCTTACGTCTCTCTATTTTATCTCCCTCTCTTTCCCACCTTCTCACCTTCTTTCTCTCCCTCGTTTTCCTCGTCACTCCGATCTATACCCGGTACGTATTAATAGCCCCCAAACGATCCTGCAACTGACCAAAAGCTTTGTCATTAAGTTTTTTTTTTTGTCGTATAACATGTAACGTGAGAAATCGTACTTATTCGTTAAAGACATTCCCTACACAACACGGCTACGGTAATGCGTAATGGATATGTGCGCAAGTGCGTGTGAAGAATGGACGGGGAGGGCGGGGCCAGGGAGGGCGGGAGGGGGCATGTCTGAAGGGGGGCGTTAAGTGTTCGCACGTACGCGCACGTACGCACGTGCGCACATAGGCACACGTTTAATGTATATGTATAGATTCTGTATATAATGTCAATCATTGATTTTTTTTCTTTAAGTAACTAGGTTCCTCAAATATGTATATATATACACATAGGTATATGTACATTACATATATATGTGAATATATATATAATCCCAATCAGGTAATAATAAATATGTACGCTCGCCGGCTTTAATCTCGATGCTCGCCTCTTTCTCGCACTCTTTCTCTCTAGTTTTCGCTCGCTTACTTTATGTCCCTCACACTCTCTGTCTCTCTTTCAAACTCGGGCTCGCTTTTCCCACCACTTTCTCTCACTCACATTCGCGCAAAATCTGTCTCGCACACTCTGACTTGCCTTATGATTAATCCTCTACCTATACTACAACGCTATGGTAGACAACAACAAGTAATATTATTCTAAACCTTTTTTTTCTTTTTCTACATCGTATCCATATATGCCGTAAAAATGTTGTATATAATGATATTAATATTGTTATATTGTATTTTATTGCACGCAGTATCGTCCTCGGTGGTACCAGTACCGCAAATAAACGCGACGTACTCGCTTAATTTCAACGGAAGAGCGTAAGCTTTTTGCTTCACGTACAGTATTGTCGATCGTGTCCAATCAAGAGCTTTTAAACGAAGAAGCACGACGCTGTCTGTTTTTTATATATTTCGTGTTTTCGTATAAATATTATCGATCATCATCGGGGTAGCCTTTATCCCAAAGGAGGAACGAAATCGTCGGGTATACACGTTTACGAACGGACGTACGTACTTCGTTATACCGCTAAAAAATGCTTATGCCTTTAGGCAAACACAGGTGCAGCTAGTCCTCGCGCATCATGATCGTTTATTTGATACTGGCCCCATCGCGATATAATATCCATTAACATCAGCGTGTTTTTTTTGTAAATTTTTTGTCATTGATTTTTCTCTTGCATGTAATCTCATTATGTTTACTCGTACGCGATTAGCAATGCCTAGGTTAAGCCCAAATTATCCTGCATGGAAATTTTCGCGTGGTCGTTGGTGCAATTTCCTTATTCCACTGAGAATTTACGGAATCATAATCAGAAACAAGGGGAACATGGTCGTATCGCCCAAGGTTGACCTGTCCTAACGTCGACGTATCACATTGTCACACTTAACGCTCATCGGAGATCCTCGTGCTCAAATGAAATTTTAAGTTCACATTTCGATCCAACGGAGATTCCATAACGCATATATATACGACTATGTCCTACCTACGACGTATCACTTCTACATACTCGCTAAATCAACGTTTACACGCAAATCCAGGGGAAATCATGGGGTGGTATTGTTTCTGTGAACGAGCGATAAAGAACGTTACGTTAATAATGTTCATTTTCCGGAACCTTCCACGCGAACGTATACAATGCTAGAACCTTTACATATTTATATGCATATGTATATATATGTGTACATATTTATATGTACACGTATATATACATATATACGTATGTATATATTTATATATAATATTTTTATTTAATCGTCTCTCTAAGGTCCTGCTGTAACCTAATTTACGTCGTATCCCGTATGTCTACTACTGCGGCGATGGACGGGGGTACAACCCTAGATATGCGGCGAATTAACGATAATAGTAAAACGTGTAAAAAAAAAACTCAAGATACGAGATCAACCAGAATTGATTACGCAAAACATGGCGTGTGGTGCAAATCGTCAAGTATCTCGTCGCTTCCTTGCCACACCTCCATTGCTCCGTTGATCCACTGAGGATCAAACATTCGACAGTCCCGATTACGACCCGAACAATATATGTATTTATATAATCTGTAATCATATAGAAACTTTATAACGCCTTTTTTTCTCCTAAATATCTTACGATTTAAACCCTAATAATATCTCTAAATAATCAATTATTATATCGTCAACGTCTCCTCCTCTTTGATATGTGCGTTCGCGCCTTGTCATTGCGAAGAAAATATTGAAACCTTTCGCAAAGTTCGTACATCCTCGCCTTCCACCGCGTATTCCCTCGAAGAAACAATAACAATTAGGATAGCGTTGATTGGCCAATAGAAAACGCGGCATAGCCAGTACGATCCGCCGACGAGAGAGAATTAATTTTTGAATTATTCGGCGGGAAGATGTCGGCCCGAGGACGAGTCCCCTGGCCGCCATATTGGAATCATATTTAACGTCGAATCACGTTCTTCTCCGTACGCGCAACCTACATTCTCGAATGTCTTGCTGCACCGCAAAATAGAGGGATCGCCATTCCGCAATTATTCCGAGGAATAAATCATCGAGGCTTCGACGCCCTTCATAATTTACCGGGGGCGATCCTTCACGATCCCAAGACAAAAGCCACAGCAGAAGAGTGGTCGAAGATTAAACAAAGTAACCGATGAAATCCTACGTTCGCTCGACCTATCTTCCCATTACTACGTCCTTTACGAAAGTGGAATCGTACCGACCCTCATAAGCACCGTAATTTTCAAGAGGGCTACGGTTCATAAAACGCCATTCCCCAATTTTCTTCCCCGTTACCTCGAATATGCTCGAACGAAAGGAGCCTCTCGATCAGGTTGGGTATGCTTCTGAATGTTTCCGCTTTGTCCGCAAGTGTACGTGCGCCTGCGTCCCGGCGTTAATGACGCCGCAATGTTCAGGATCAAACGATTGCCTTACGTACATATTTATATAAAAATGATCCTCGAACGACTAATATTGAACGAGCCAACGGCGTGTCCTGTACATTCGATTTTACTCGAGTCAAAAGTTCGGCGATCGAAATCAAAACTCGATGTCCCCTTTCACCCTCAACGATGTTTACCCTAAAGTATTATAAAGTACAAATTACGAGCGCGATAGCACCTCGGGCTTCGAACGTCCGTCGCCGATGACCTTCGCCTTATCACGCCATTCGACTCTAATCTACTTCTGCTCTTTCGCCAAGACTGACACGGTTAATCCTTTTGCGTGGCCCCCACGTTATGTACGTCCTATCCTACACGAATTAGCCGCCTTTTTCGTTATTCGATATCTATGCTATTCTCGCCTTTAGTCCGATCTGCTTCAACGAAATTCGAGCCTTTTCATTGGCACTTATCCGCACAGTCACATATGCATTATATATCTATATATACATACATGACATATGCATATATACATACATATATATATATATATATATATATATATGTATGCATATGTATATATGTATGTATGTATGTATGTATTATACGTACATTCTGTGCAGCAGTTACCGTGTACGTTCACTTCCCCTTTTAGGATGTAAGAACGAGATCGCGCGTGCCGGTCGTTCGAAGCGCCGAGAAAATTGCCTTCCTTCGTTCGCAGTTCCAGCCACACCAGTGTCCAATGTGTGCCAGATCTTGTCTGCTTTGGGAAAAAAAAGTTTAGTATATCCGACCGAATATTTCCCATTAAACTGCGTCGTACCGAGTGCGCAGCTTGCTAAACTTTATACGGAGATTGGCATCCTTCCCGTACAGCGTGGAGATTGATCGGCATTGCGACGTACATGGACACGCGCCGTGACGCGGTTTGGTCGGAAGCGTTTAATCGAATTTACCTAACTTTTTCTCCTTTCGGCGCGGTGCTAAAAGCGCTGGATCGCAAAAAAGGGGGCGCCGCCGTTTAAATTAATCATCGATACTTCGGGAAGATCGTATTGTGCATCTTTCACTACTTGCTTTCATATCATTTACGTAACTATAATAATCTAAGATACCTACTGGGCTACGTTTAACTATTATTATATCTACACGCTCCATCCTTTTGATCGACTGGATCATAATATATCAAATCGTCGTGTAAGAAGCCATTGTTTTTGCCGTCTCTCCCGCCGCTTCCTCTTCTCGGTCGTGTTGCGGTTTTTGTCGCCCTTCCTCGTCATGTGGACCACGAGCACACTAAGAGCACGGTTCACGATCGATCGCTCGCCCGCCATTTCTACTTTCCCACCTCGTATTCATCGGTCATCTCAGGGCGCATCCACGAAGATCAAGGCCGGACAGGGGAGGGGGGAAGTACCAGCGATTTCAGAAGCGCGATCCTCCGGGATCCGACGAATTGTTTTTTCAGACACCACCTTCACAGTACACTCTCCATAGACGTTGCTCCATCCGGCTGTTACGTATAAAATGAAAAGGTATACCGAACTCCCTTATTGACTTCGCACGATACCGCCTCGTAATTGTCCGCGTTCGAGGGCGTTCGTGCGGTACAAAATTCATCCGGTGCCTTTGTGTCTCTCCGTGTGTGTGTATGTGTATGTGTGTGTGTGTACGTGAACGTCTGTGTCGAGTTTATGCGGCTCGGTATCGGGCTACCCTCGAGGCTTCGTGATAGATTTAAGTAGTATCGGTAGACGGTAAGGCTGACGGTTGACATTAGACGCGACGCAGCCCGAGCGGTGCGATGATCGACGAGTGAAATCGCTTTACAAATGTTTCCTTACGCGTTTCACCCTTTCCTCGATTTTGTTTCGTAGTTTATCCCTCTTCGCTTTACGAGACACTGCAACGGACAGCTTTACCCTTTCGCGATCGATGGAAAATGGGGTTGTAAGAGTCGTTACGATGAAATAATTAAAATGCACGAATTCGGGAAGGAAATCTACGCTTGGTATGACGATCGGAGTGGGAAATAATTATCGTTTCGATAGTAACGCCGAAAGAGTAAACGCAATAGCCGTTACACGAAATTTGCCGTGATGATGACGTTGAATCGGAGCGTAAGCTGCAAAACCGTGTATTATCTTCTTATGCCGAGTCAGGAGTATACAAAAATGCGACAAATTCGCGATGATATTAATATTGTATGTATATATATATATATCCTTGTTTAATTCCGTCGCCGAATTAGCTACTTACGTTTTGGTAATCTAGTTGTTACACTATCGATTACGTTGATATTACTTTTAATAATGGTCTTTCCTCGTTATAAGTTGATTCTTGCATCAGCTGTGTGTTTAATAAAAAGCTAGGCCGCTTTTAGGCGTTCAGACTACCGAATACATATTTTTCCTTGAAAGTGGAAGTATGTATAATAACGTTATGTTCACTGTATACTTAATATAATCGATATCACGTTATAACTATTACCTCTACGCGCTTAAATGTATCTTTAAACATTTTATACAATACAGGTTCTGTAACTTGAATTAAAAATTTTTTCTCTTTTTCTCGCACTCTCTCTCTCTCTCTCTCTCTCTCACGCTTTCTCTTCATTCCTATTTCTCACCCTTGTTACACGCTCTCCCCTTTTCTCACTCCAACTATCGGTTTATGAATATCTTTTTTCCTTTCTCTGGCTCTCCCTCTCTCTCTCTCTCTCTCTCTCCCTCTCTCTCTCTCTCTTTCTCTCTCACTCTCTTTCACTCTCGTACCTTCATTCTCTTTGTGTAGACATATAACAACGATAATGGTTATGTTCTTTAACATTCTCTAACAGTGTTGTTATAGTGTGTCATAGCGTGACATCAAAAACTCGAAGAATATAGCGAAAAAATAGCTGCTTAGTGAGTATTAGATATGCTTAAGATCACCGGAAATTCGATTTCTGATTATGTTTTCATTATCTCAATTTAGTACCACCGCTTGCCTGCCAATAGCGGTGATAATCGCCAACCTGGGGGCGGCGCCTTGCCGATTCAAGGATATTTTTGCTGGTTCCGTGATCTCAAACGTACGAATATTAATTGTATCCCTCTATATGGGGAAAACATCGTCCAAGAACGTGAACGTACGTAAATGCCATCGTGGTGCACAGCAAGCAACGTGAGTGCTCGGAGTTTCAGGTTCATTGCACGACGTTTTACCTTGAGCATGCTGACCGTTAGGGTTTCTCTACTCGTTTAGGAAGGTTTGATTTCACATGCTGCTTATATAGATTATTTACTGAATAGTATTAGTCGAATTTAAAATCGAGTACGTTCGGAACCGCGATTTATCATAGGGGAGAAAAGAAGTATCCATAGATTAACTACGAACCATTTCACGTGTTGAGCAATGAATCGAGAATTTGCGGTAATCATAACGTACAAAGTAAGATCAGTAGGGATAACATCAGCGTGTAAGTATAATTAGGGGCTCGTAAGTTTTCGAATACTCAAGCACATATTACATCGCATGCGTTATAATTTTCTCTTGATAAACAATTAGGAGATAAATCGAGAATATTGGATATTCCGGCTGGATTATAGATCGTAGTTTTTCAAGTGCTAGGTTTACTCATCCGTTCCGACCGTACGTAACAGACTAAACTCCGATGGCCCTTAACTTCGTTTCTGACATTCGAAAACGGTGAAGTAGTCTGAGCAACGCAATCGTCCGGCTTCGTATCTTCCCCTAGTTATTTCCTTTCTACCAAAAAGACACGCTCAAGTGCAGAGTTCACGTAGTTATTCATCCTGCCTGTACGAATCGCCGCCGGACCCAATTCGTTGTCCGTACACCGTCGATTGAATCGCGCTGCAAAGCTGTTCGACTGCCCAATGCTCGGCTGGGACGATGAATAACGTCAGAAACAAAAAATCGGGCGGGAGAGCACTTCGAAGTAGATATCCGCGAGTACACGAGTGAGTAAAGTCGCTAGTCTACTGAGCCAGTGGCAAAAAGTAGTTTCACTATCAACGAGCGGTCAGTCTATGCCCTATCACGTTAAACTGCACTTATGACATGCAGACGCAATCGTGCCAAGGAATCGGGTCGTCTCGGATCAAGAGGGCATTCCCTTTCCAGCGGCCGAGTTGACATTCGTACGACAGCTACTCGACAGCTCGATCGAGCATCATCCATCGAAATAGGAACCAAAGGTGCGCGAGGAGTATCGGACACATTCGTCGTTTCGCAGCGAGCCACGTGACCGACCAGCCACGAAATCAGTAACCGAAGCGAACATCGCGAAGGAACATCGACGACACGAACCGTACGTGCGCAAGGAGGATGCGCGTGGGACAACTCGAGAGAAAGGCGGCGCCGGGTATCAATCTGTCTCGGTGCAAGATAATGGGTACTGTCGGTGATAAGGAGCGTAGACGGGGCAATAAAAAAAATCCTGCTCTCCCGTGCCAAGAGAATTCTCCTTACGATCGGGGAAAAAAGAGAAGAGCGGTGTCCCCCCCCCCTTCCTAACCTCACCGCCCTCCTTGGCACGATCGGCTGACACACCCGCTGGGTCTAAATAAACTTGGCCCGCTCCTTGTGAGCGCGGCGATGTATCCTTAGTCAGATGAGTATTTTGTCTCAGGTATTTCAAGGTTTATACAATATGTACATCTCGACTAGAACAAAAACGCAATCGTAACCTGGTATTGGATGTGCGACCGCCGCGAACCGGCGGCAGGGAGTGGTGCTTTGCCGGCTAACCGTTCCTGGCCGGTGGCCCTCTTTTTTCCTTCGAGAAAGGGCCCCGCTTCCCCGATCGAACGTATCCCGGAGGGATCGGCCCCGACACGCCGACGACGATGATGATGGCGATGACGAGAACCCTTAGTGTGCGTCCACGTGTTAACACGTCCATTGCGGGTGTCCTGCTCTGCCACTAGGTGGCCCTAAACCGGGCAGACGAGGATCTCGTACTCGAACATCAGCGATACCGCGACGAAGACGAAGTAGAGCAGGAACATCGTGAAGCCCAGGCCCTTGTTCATCCGCCACTTGAAGCAGGCGATGCTCATGATCACGAAGAGGAGCATGCAGAAGAGTATCGCTATGCTGCACACCATGCCCACTGAGTTCACCTCCACGGGCTTACCGTAGATCAAGCCGTACAGGAGCCACGGTACCGGAAGCCTGGGGACAGAGAGAAGGGACAAATTGAGCGGAATTTCGACGCGCGGGGCTTTTTTTTTTAAATTGATTTTTGGCATTGGTCATTTCTAAGGTCATTTTTTTTATAATTAATTTTCGGCACCGACTGCTAAGGACAATTGGTCTAGGACCACCAGAG
The DNA here is from genome assembly GCA_038496175.1 of Ampulex compressa. NCBI lineage: Eukaryota > Metazoa > Arthropoda > Insecta > Hymenoptera > Ampulicidae > Ampulex > Ampulex compressa. Next base: position 49,930 of record JBCFXI010001199.1, read on the forward strand.
CTACAGTATATATATTACGTGGAAAAACCAGAGGTTATAGGCGCGATTCGAACCCAGGTTTCCTGTCTGAAAGTCAGAGTTTCTATCCATTATACTACTGTAGCTCTCTAAGGTCTTTTTACCTAGGACCTACTGTTTAACACTAGAACTACCCGCCACTTTCTGGGCATATTTAGAATACCACATATATCTTTAAAAAAAAGGGGGGAGTAAAAGGAAATTTCAGTAAATCAAAATGATGATCTAAATACTGCATGAAAATCATAGAAAATCTAAAAAAAATACATCGTTATAAAGTACTACTATTATTTAAAGAAACGACTGACCAGTCATTTTGACTGCTTTGGTAATTCTAGTGTTAAGATGGATTCCGAACCACCAAAACTACAGTAAACATATCACGTGAAAAAACCATCAGTAATGGACGGGATTCGAAACAGGATCTCCCGCGTGGTGTAGTCGGAGCTTCTGTCCACTATACCACTGTAGCTCTCTAAGATCATTTTCCCTAAGATTTATCCTTTAAGGTGGATTCCAAACCACCGGAGCTACGGTATGTATATCACATGGAAAAACAATCAGTGATGGGCGGGATTCGAACCCGGATCTCCTGCGTAGAAGTCCGAGCTTCTATTCATTACACCACTGTAGCTCTTCGTGCAGGATATTTGGCGTATCGTGCGGTTCGAGCAGCATCGATCTACTTTTTTGCCATTTGCAGTTGGCGTTGGTGGATGCGCCAAATTCGTGAACTATTATATTTCGAGGTAGGAATTAACTTGTAAGGTAACGTTACGAGACGTATCTGGAAACCGTTGGAGAATTCGCTCAAGGAAATCTGCTGGATTGTTTGGTTAACTATTCGCTACAACAGTCTGTGCGAACATCTGTGGTTTACTGGCAACGTGGTTGCTTTTGACACGGTTCTATGTTTAATTTCCGCATTCTCTGTGGTTTTCGTTTATATTACTGCTCATTGAGCACTTTATGCTATGTCTCACTTTTAGCGCGTAGTATTTTCCGATTAAATACATTCGAATACGGTTCCTGCTTTGAAAAACTGAAAAAATTAATAAAATATACGTTGGTGCCCGCAAAGAATAATTAGAGGATTTCAAATGCCTTTACAATTTGCGCTATATGAAGTTTGAAGAGATACGCTATTACCAAAAGAAAACCATAATGGCTGTTGACCATACACCATACACTCTATAAGATTAAACTTGCAGAAAAAATATATACACATAATTGTCCAGTATGAAAACAGTTCAAATGGTTGCTTTCTAAGTCATTTTAAATATATCTCTCAAGTTCCTCGAGATCCTTAACAACCCTGCATTTCGAACAAATTATTTCACGAGGATACGACAAGGACATTAACAACCTACTCTATTCTCAACCATCTATTTACACTCTCTATAAACCGGACGATACTCAAAATAACGCAATCACTACCACGGCCCGTGATGAAGAACAGTTACGCGTAGCAACTGCCAAAGGCTAAAGGAATCAACTTTCAATCCCCGTAGAAAAGTTTTGCGTGGACGCAATGACGTCCCTTCTCGATCCCTTCGAACGGCTCATTATACTTCGAGCAGGTCGTAAAAAAAGCGCATTACCAAGTGGCAGCGATAACTTTCTAAACGATGTTAATACGCTCCGTAATAATACTTCCGAGGTTCCAAGTTAATGCTTGTTTTCCGACGTGACACACGGCGGTGGTTGGCAGCAGTGAGTGGTGGGGGTACTTCTCCCCTCCCCTCTTTTTTTTGGGCAGGCTGCCAGTTGGCGATCCTGCAAGCGGACGCGCCCAGGGAGCCGCGGAATCGATCCTTCGATCGGGCCGATCGGCGGTGTTTGTCGAGCGGAACGAGTGCCAAGGAAATCGCGCGTTGCGGAAGGACGCCCGATGCATCTCGTTCAGAATGGACCTTACTTTTGGGGGCACGAAATAAGCCAGGTCGCGCGGTATACGGAGCGAGATAAAACCGACGGATGCGGGGACGGGAATTGATATATCGGCGGGCGCTAAAGCGCTTGGAAAAGTACCGATGTCTCCGTCGAATTTTGCCGCCGTAAATCGGCTGGAAGAGGACTTGCGCTGTGGCGACGCGCTTTTGGAATTTTCGCGGACGCGCGTATTGAAATGGACGATCATAGGCGCACTTATTTAACTCTTTGGGACACGGTTGGATTAAAAATGTCCCACCTGTTTTATGCACGACAATGCATGGTGGGACATTTTTAAACCCGCCTGGAAATATTGCACTGTAACCTCACATTGCAAATGACTATTTGAGTCCCACCTTATAGCAACAAATTGAGTTGAATTATTATTTTTTTATGTTTTTATATTATGTTTATGTTTTATATTGTTTAATTTAAAACGCTATAAAAGTTATGTACAGTATGGATCTATTTTATTTGCTGAAATCCTGTTCCCCAAAGAGTTAAACTGCGAGCAGTCGCGCGTGTGATGATAGTCATGCATGTAACCGTCGGTTTTCGTTTGATATTGCTAATGTTAATTGCTGCAAAACGTACTCTATTAACCACTCGTGTATGAAGAATTGAATCGATGGAAGTTACATGGATAATAATTAATAACAAAAATGTAAAATAAAGAACTTGTTTGTGTTTTTTAGAATTATTGTTTAAAATCCTATTTTTTAACTGGATGACCAACGTTTTTCACGTGACCTCCCACGCTGCATTTGAAACTGTGACCACCGCGGGGTGAATTAGTTGTTCGTTTATACTTGTTATACTAGTTTAAAAGTATACACTTTTTAAGTAATTCTATTTCTGATTTTGAACAATTTTACGGTAATGCCATTCGCCTCCAAAACACATTGTAAGTGTAATTGTAATTGTAAACGTGATTGTGACAAAGCACATTATAATCCTGTAACAAAGAATTCCTCCACGTTAAACAACCAATAAACATCAAATATCAATTTATTAATCGTGTACTAGTCTGATCCGACTTATTTATTGGATATAAATAAAAATGTTGATATTAAAAGTATAACACCGAAATACTAAGCTATTGCTCTTCTTCGTATTCCTCAGTATAAACCACCAATGTTATTATTGAACAATTATATTTTTATACGAAATGATTTGCAAGGTATTATTATTAACTACTTCATAAATTATACAATTTATTAATCTCTGCTTGCACAAATAAAGAAAAAGATTTACTGAAAATAACGTGTAATATAAATGTTTATTTGATCATTATTCAGCTAATGCAAAATTCAAAATACATAATTGTTTAAAAAGATTATCCTGCACTCTATGTAGGTTTGCGTGCAGGTCGAAAAGAGATAGCGATCGAAATAACAAAAGCAGGAAGAAGTATATTGTCCTGGAGCATTAATACAATTGGAGTGGCCACAAACGGTTAACGAGATCGTATGTTGTTCGTTGTTACTACTCCCGAGATAATTTTCCATAAGTCAGGAAGAATAATCGCGGTAATTGCTGCCGCGATATATTTTCCAGGCGCTAATGGCCTAAAAATGGCCTAAGGTAAATTACAAAATAACGAGCTTATATTGCGGATGCTTTTTTTTCGGACGGTTAACGTGTATCCAAGTGTACGCACATGGGCTCACGAACCGTAGCTATCTGGTTCTACGACATGCTCGCAACTCTAATTGAAAGACCAGAGGAATATTAATTCGTTTACCGAGAAACACAAATTAATCAATCTTTTACAAATCTATATATCACTTCACTCTGCAAAATAAGGAAACGAATTTTCAAAGCTCCACAATAATGCATACGTAAACGAATTAAGCGCATCTTCTTCATCGTTCTTATCGCAAATATCAAATCACGCCGTGTTTTTTCTTTAACTATATACCTATTCCATACGTATTTTATTAATTCGCATCCAAAACATCTTGTGCAACATTATCAATATCGATATTAGAAATATTATTGAATAAAAAAATGCCTTTACCTTCGTCTAAATATGCACAGAGTAAAAAATACTCGCGGTTGGCGGATTAAACGGAATTAATGCGGCGCGTTAATCAGCGTAATCCAACGATTTAAACTTAGCGCGTTGCTCCTGATACGGTTATCCTTTTGTGCGTCTCTCCTCGTTTCAACGAGGCGAAAAAGATCCGAGGTTCGTGCCAGGGCGTTGGGAGGCATGAGCTTTTCTCGGTGCCGCCGCGGAGAAATGAGTCCTGGCTGGCACAGTATTTGTGGCATTTTGTGCCCCAACAATATAATAATACACGGAATGAATAGCGAATGCGATTACAGTGAAATAGCGAGAATACCACAATAGTCTGGCGCAACTACCAATTCCGCGCGCCTCTTCTAACCTCGATCAATCGTCAGGGAAATTCCAATTCGTACACCCATAATATCGGCCTTTATGCTCGCTGGAGGGCGTGCAAAGGTACGCGCACACGGCACCGCTCATGACTATTTCATCCGAGCTTAAGACAATCCCGAGGAGAATTTTATTCCGGGCCGCAAACGAATAGGGAAAGCATCAATTAAATTCCTTTTAATCCCCGCTCCCTTTCGACCAAAGGGTACTCGTCGAGTTGCACGGATTTCATTGGACGCAAATAAACGGGAACTTAAATCGAGCCCCGCTCGATGCGCGTTTCATTTTTAACTTTGATCTTTAACAAGGAAAACCGCGAGGCTCGGCAGGTATAAACACCGAATCCCTCGTAATTCGTGTCGCAAAGAAAATGCGTGTCGCTCGATTAGAGAAAGGCTCGAGGACGAGGCATTGTTCGCGAAGGTTCGGCTGTAAAACTCCTTCCAGCCGATGATCGTGATGTCGCGCATTACGACGCCGCTTAATTATGGATTATGTATTTCCAAGGGTCCCGATGGTTGTAACCTTGCGACATTCGTTAAGTGTAACTGCCGTGCAGTTGACTCTTCCCGGTTTTCCTTTTTCCAAGGAGTAATTGCTTCTGATGTCCTTCAATTTCCGAGCCCCGCCAGACAAGTGCTCGTGCATTGGCGTCATCGATCGCACCGCTCGAGAAAAACTTTGCGTATCGTCCGGCGTCGCCTACGATAAACGAGCTTCTTGCATTCGAGATCATTCCCACGGGGGATCTATTTGCATTTTATTCGAGGGATTCTCTCCTCCTACGATTTATCCTTTAATTTTCTCTCCTCGAACCATCTCGCGCTTTTTCTTCCCCATTCCTTTTTATTAGGGCGACGCTTTGCGTGCGCATTCCGTGGGAGGATGCGAAAAGGAAACGGATCTCCTACTCTAATTTCTCCAGCACTGTCCGACTGTGTCCCCGTGAAAATTAATTAATCGCATCTTTATTTGCGTGGAATCTACGAGGCGCTCAATCAACCGTCCCTTCTCGCTGATCAACCGAGGATAGTTTGGACGTAGCAGACATTTATTATTTCTCCGCCAGAGGCATCGAATCGATTCTCAGTTTTCCGAGCGGCCACCATTTCGATAAGGGAGAATCCAGTGGTACGTAACGAGACGGGGAATTCCTTGGAAATAATTAACTGCTTCTGTTCCAATTATCATGAATCAGACAAGCATTCGAAGATAAACATGAGCTAACGAGATATTTCACGGGCTGTAAGTGACGTAATCCTATTATAAGCGTCTTAGCAGTTCGTGGAAGAATGCCTCGGGATCTACCGAACAAGACCGAGGTATATTCCAAAATTACGTAAACGTCGACGTCGCTAATTTGAAAGGCTGCTCATCAGGATTAAGTGGAAAACTTAGGATTGTGATTTTGGCCATGCTTTCTCGTACTTTTCAAGTTTTTCCAAAAGCGCGTGCTTTTTTTTCTGCGCTACATTTTCAATTGATAACAAACGTCTCCTTGGCAATTAAATTCTGAGCGAGTCAAGGACTATCTTTAAATCTCGTTACGAGACACTGTAGATGACATTGTTTTCATACTTCCACGGATTATTTGTACTCCTCTATTTTTCAAGCCAATTGGCCGAATAGTTGTTAATTTATAGTCGATGCTTCGTTGAAGAGCAAGAAACTTTCAGCCAACAGTCGTGGTTAGAAAAGTTAGAAAATCGTGTTGGGACGAATGAAAGGATTTAGAATCTAGACAGAGATTCGGGAGTCAAATGCAAACGTCGCTCGTTTATTCGACTTAATTTATCGAAATATTGAAACTCTTACCGCAATTTCTTCCCGACCTATGAAATCGCTCAACGAGGCCTCGATAATTGCTTTTACGAATACCAAGAAGATAATATAGGTTATACTGTCTATATCTGACGATGCATTCACCGCTGTTGCATTCATCTTCCCTATTCATGGCATTACATTGCATTACGGTAGTTTCAGAGTGACTGCAAAGCATTTGAAATGTCATTCTTAAGTCACGATTTACCACGTCTGATTGTATTTGTTACTGGAACTCACGGGTCGTCGACCTGGCATTTCCAAGTATACTATTAATATCCTTGAAAAAAGGGGAAACAGAGAATGGAAAATAAGTAGATCTAGTTGATCATCCCTACACCGCGACATTCTAATGGAAAATTTCGGAGAATATAACGTCACAAGCTTCAAACAGTTTTTAACCCCTTGGTCTATAAGCGCGAATGTTATATATAAGACAAATATAAGAATCATGAGTTGAAGAAAGACGTATTTAAGGAAAAAAACATCTTTTTAAAAATTAAATTAGTCTTGTTGTATTATATACTTAATTATTTATGCATGAGTGAGTTTATTATTAATTATGACACGTGCCAGTGTAACCTAATAAATAAAGTACTCGATGAAGAGGTAACCATTTCGTGCCTATTAATTGCTTTCGTAATTCTAGTGTTAAAACATCCCATACGAAAGTAGAATCGTCATGTATTCACTTTGTTACTAGATATTCTCATTTCCGTGAAAATCCAGAGAACGTTTATGAGCTTATATTATATCAGTGCTTCATTGTATTAACATATATATATATATACCGATTACAGCATACGTGCATAGAAATTCCACAATATATTAGGCCAAACAGCGCCATTTGTCTTATTAACCAAGTATTACGACGAGTATTGATTTACATTATATGATTTACAAGTATTACAATGAGACGCGAGTCCCGTACAACGTATCACGTGCATTAAAACAGGATTCAAAAGAGGGCCACGCGTCCAAAGGCGCAAAAGAAAATTAAAAGGAAAACGTGCACGGATGTGGGACACGAATTGCAAAAGGACAGCACGCGTGCTCCCGTGGTTTTTCGTTACACCAACCGTATCGAGTGAATGTAAATGCAGGAAAAACCGTCCGTCGTCCATTGAAATTTCAATAGACCATGACACCGTTTGCTCATGAACTTTGTATCGGCACCATGGCGATAGACAACAAAACAAAGTTCCAGCCGAGTTAATCAGCTGACTGCTGGTAAGAGATAAGTCGCCATTTGAAAATGTTCCCGAATCGGGCAGGAGAGGCGATCTCGTCGAGTGACGTTGGTAATTACAGTCGCGGAGAGGGACTAAATATATATCTCACTTTCGAGAAAGGCCTGCACACTCTAGATTGTGTATTGATCCGCTTAAAGATTCCCACCTTGATGCGTGTTGGTGTTTCGAAATTGAAAACGTATCGTTATATTGGTATAATAAGATATGATTAATTATACCAATATGAATTTCTGCGAGAAAATCGATTTGATTCTTATACGTTTAGTTGCAAGTTGAGGTGTAGGTTTACGTTGAAAAGTGCTGGAATTTATAAGCAAAAAAACTAGTTATGAAAGGTGAAACGACGAATGGTAAGATACTTGCGATGAAAGTTGTAATAATATTATCCAAGATCCCTTAAAACTTTTTTTTTCTACATTTAGAACAGCTCTGTGGATCTTTTGGGCTTTGACGTAAACGACGTAAAGCTGCGAGGTCTGCCCTTTTCATTAACTCTCCTTATACATTTTTAATCCCAAATCAAGGTCGCATTCCTAGGTAGAGAATGACCCACTTAACGGACTAACAATGTACCTCGTACAAAGAGCGAATAAAAAAGGCTAAGATATGGAAGAGAAATAAAAGGATTCAGGAGAAGTAATAGTATCTTTTAAAACTCCTTCCAAGATTGGAAAGCAGCCACAATGGAAAGCTAGAAACGTTACGGAGCGCATGATTCTATTTTTCTGTCATGTCGAGCCACGCGATAGGAATCAACTTTTGATTAATCCTCGATCCGAAATACGTTTCTAGTTCGAAAACGATACACTTAACCGACTGAAATTATAAAGGGATAAAATACGAATTTTCAAGGAATATCTTGTAAAATTCCAGCGAAGATTGAAAGGACATTAGTAATGAATCACGTCGATAGTTACAAGAGGAATCAATTTTTGAAATTCATATTCGATTCCAAATGTAAAATATCGAGTTTCTATTTCGAAAGCAATCCACTCAATCTCCTAAACCGGTTGGCGGATAAAATATGATAAAACAAAATAGATAGATTCTCAACGAGTATCTTTCAAAATTCTTATCCAAGATCGAAGATCGTTTCTACTTCAAAAATAATCCACTTAATCTGCTCAAATGGCAAAGACATAAAACAGGTGCAAAAAAGTGTGCAGGATTTCTCACAAAATATCTTTTAGCATCCTTATCCAAAATCGAGGATCCTTTATAGTTTAAAAACGATCCGCTTAATCTACTAAAATAGCAAGGAGAAAAGAGATGTGCAGAAGAAAAATGTACAGCGCTTATCAACGAGTATCTTTCGAAATTCCTTTCCAAGGTCGAAGAAGCATCGACAAGGGGTGGCAGAAAATTCCGTGGTGGCAGAATATTTCGTGGTGGCAAATGATTCGATCTCGCGGCCCTCGAAGTCGATGACGCGGTGCGTTTGCTCACCCAACGGTCACGTCGAAGATGTTGCTGCCGACGGAGCTCGACACGGCCATGTCGCCGAATCCCTTTCTGGCCACGATCACGCTGGTGATGAGGTCTGGGATGCTCGTGCCAGCGGCTAGGAACGTCAGGCCCATCACTTCCGGCGGAATGCGGACCGTGTCGCCGGCTACGTTCGCCCACCAGACCATCAGATACGAATACGCCGCTATCCAGAAGATCGACCCGATGAACGTCACCGCGAAGAACTTTTTCCCTTAAATCAGAACGTTGGGTTGGCTTCGTTAATATGCAACAATTAATCGGTTAAAAGAGCCAAATGTCAGCGGTAAAATGTATTTTTTTTTTTTAGAATTAAATTGACAAGGAATTTGATGTAGAAGAACTAGGAATTAATAATATAATAGACACGTTCCATGTACAGGATTGTCTTTTGCCTCCAAATTTGTAAAGTCAAATAACGTTTGATTGTTAAGTCAAATTGTAAACTCGAATAAGGTTTGAAAGGATGATTCCTGTGGAGGTCCTTGTGTCGTTTCTTCTCTACAGAGTCACGTAACAAAGTGAGAGAGGTACTAGAGGGCTGTTTCATAAAACTAGATCCTGTATTACAAGTTTTTTCTTCAAATATCCTTTATAAATTTTAAATAAAGAACTTGTAATACAGAAACTGTAAGTTTTATGAAACAGACTCATGGTTTTTTTAAATATTGCGTTATTATTATTGAAGATTAAAAGGTGTACCCAATGCACCAAGTGTGAGTAATTTGTGTTTCGACTTAAAGCGACTGAATAAAAAAGAAATTAGATACATGTCGTAATTAACAATAACTCTGTTTATTGATGAAAAGTATTTTTCATTATTAAAATATTACGTGACACATAGTCACTATTCGTGGTAGAGCCACATTTCAATGACGAAAAACATTTCCAATGGGAACATCGATGGTTCTTTCAATACTTGAACCAACGAAGCCTGCCCAAATGAGCTCTCCATGATTTCTTATCAAAGTTGCTTGACTTTAAGACGAATAGATTCCTCAAGTTTTTCTCTTTTCCACTTTTTTCCCCCTATATGTTAATAATCAAATGGATCGACTTATTTTACGGTCTTGCTGCCTCTTTTTATAGATGTTTATAGTACATCTTGATATGTTCGGATAGTTATGACGTTAAACGAAATGCAGAAAGGTCGGAAATAAACCAGTACCTTTTTATTTGATTTATGGCCTAGGATATTTACGTTCCAGGGATGCTGGCCGTAAAGCAGAGCGGCGTATAGCGAATTATTTATTTAGATACAAATCCGATAATGGAAATTGTGTTAAATGTTGGAAATCGGAGTATTGCATATCGCGAAAGGAATTTTATTTTGGCCGTATATCGGAATACCTTAAGCCGTAATTCGAAGCTTATCTGCGATTAATTAAAAGGGTCATTATGGCAAAAAAAAAAAGATCGCGTAAAGTATCGATAATTCAGCGCTAGGAAACCCTGAGAAAATGTTTTTTAAATATTTCACGTGGCTGACATTAGTAATGCGTGCTTAAAAGTTCCATTTTGCCATTTTGTTCTCTTTCGTGTGCAGCATTTTTCTTTGCTGGAGCGGGGATTATGTAAGGATTCGGGTCTGCCGTGAGAAAAGAAGAAAAAACCGAGGTTCCTCGCCTGCGCGAGTCGTTGGTCCGCGGGAAAATATTTTAGGCACCGTTCGATAATACGCACGTACATTTTTTACCGCACGCTCATTCTGGACGACGAATCAAAATGGGATAATCGTGTTTCATCAGATGCCAGGAATGTCTGTAGAATATTTTAACTCATCCGCGATATAATTAGCGCGCATAGACTTATGAAGCATTAGTAATAATATACCTTATCGTATAAACCGTGTTCTCCCTAAATTTATTCGTAATTCCCACTAAGGAAGTGTGAATAAAATAAACAGGCTTACTCTGGTGAAATTTCAGAAGCGTTAACACATATACGCGTATACCCTGAATTTTCCATTCGGGCTATTTAGAATTTTCCTTGTAAAACTTAAACCGAAAAATTAAAGAGGTTCCTACCAATTAAAAGCGAAAGAAAAATTAAAGACTTTCCTACCAATACCTTAGCAGCAACTCATAATAGCGCGGCGAGATACACCCCTCTTCAAGAAAAATCAAAAGTAACCAAAAATCGGTCCCACATTCAACATATTAAAGAGAATATTCCGTTTCGCATTTCTCCTTCCACATTTCGCGAATAAAATATCGTCCAGTGACCGAAAGAAGTCATACAAAAAGCTTCGATCCAGGAACTATTACACGGCGCGTATTTTAAGTACGGAAAAATTCGAGACATCTAATCCCTTTCTGTAATCCAATCCTAATGGACCAATCCGTAAGATTTCAGTTAAGGGCGAGAGAGAGAGAGCGAGAGAGAGGGAGAGAGAGAGAAGGATTTCTGCCATCGTCATGCGCCGCTTTGGCGAAATTCAATCCCGACGTCTCGTTATAACCGACGAATCCGATCGTTTCCGTGCCGCCTGAAACGCCATGTCCTACCTTCCACCGCAAAACGAACGTTACTTTAAGGGAAGTTCGAGCCGTGGCCCGTTCCACCGCGAATGCCTTATGGAGAAAGGTTATAATCGAAGTTTGATTCGACGTGCCAGGAAATTCCTGTTCCTCGTCTCACGGAGCCACAGGGCTGGAAAATTCATGGCCGGCTCAAAGAGGGACAGAATGGGCCTGGGGTACTGTTCTCAGCTGGAAAGTCGGAATTTGGCAGGAATGCGGGTCAGGATGCGAGAGGGGGCGTCCTCTCTGATACGTACTCCCCGCTTGGCGCGCTATTTGAGGTCGGAGGTACTAATCAGCGACGCGATGAAGGCTGCTGATAAGATGTACACCACTTTGGTGTAAAGTCTTGAATTCTTTTTTTGGTTTATAGTCTTTGACTATTCAAGATATATCCTTAGAAGTATAAGTTTGTTGCTTCATTTCCATACCGCGAACTTATTGGACAGCCCAGTGCGTATAGAGGATGGGTGAGATAAGGGGAATGATGATGTATTAAGTTGTTGGATTTTGCTTATTTCTCTTACTTTTGACATTGAACTTTATGTTAGTCTGTTAGTTTCCGTGTGCAACTGTAGTGGTTTTCGAGCGTGTTATCAGTTTGAAGGGTACGCCAGCACAGTGGTTCTGTGACGTATCTTGCTTTAAAATATATCGCGCAAAAATGTATTGTTAATTCATCATTCCTCCTATACTATGTTAAGTATTAAGTATTACTGGGTGAATTATTGATCAAATAAGAGATTAATAGACGCATTCTAATAATATATCAAAGTATATAATTCGACTGAATTGGGGAGCGTCCATATTTGGGACACGATTAAGGATACGGGATGATTCCTTTACGTGCAAATTTTCCAGCTCCAGTAATTATGATAGCGATCTGAGTAAAAAAATCTAAGAAAACTGTTTTGTGTACTATTTTAAGTTGTACCAATTTAAATTATAACAGCAGCGTACTCGAAGGATTTTTAACAGCGCAGTCCACTTTCCTATTGCAAAAGTAACATAAACACCATAAGGATTTTAAAATAAATATACAAATATGTATCACTCACCACTGAAAATATTACTTCGCGCAAATAAGGGAAGCCAATTCGTGATAATGTATCTGTGTCTCTGATGAGTAAAACAGAAAATGATGAATAAAAAAGATTATTATTGCGAATTATCTTAGGCACTCCAGAAATCTTTTCGCGCACTTTACTACGGAGATCTTACTTTGGCGCAGACCTCTTTCACGATCGCTGGCACATGTGAGCAAAGTGGCGAAAATGGAGAAGGACCAGGAGCGAATTGTGGTGATCGACTGTCAGTCCACGAAATCTCCGTATTAGAACAAAGCGTTTCGCGCGGCCAGCTTTAATTTCGCGGCAGCTAATAACGCCGGATGATCGAAAGGAACTCCCATGACGCGCGAGAGTAAAGATTTTTCATCGGCGGGCCATTGTCGGGATGCACCTTGGCGCGATGCGAAACAATGCGGTCGAGTCTCTATTCAACGAACCGCTGGAAAGAGGGAATTTCGGTAATTGCAGATCGTAACTTTTGGGAGACCTTCAAGTAATGTTAATAAACGCAAAAGTTCGGAGCGTGCGCTCGATAATTTAGAATATAATTACTCTTCTTAATCAAAAGAAAATTTTTTTAATAATTTAGAAAAAAATATTTCAGAATAGAAAATATCTTAGACTAAGTCAACTGTTATAAGAAGGGTGTATTAATAATTGCGGATTGTACGTAATTTTTTGAAGACTTCCAAATGATACTAAAGTATATCCTTTTTGGTAATTGCATCGAAAGGTCAAAGAAAAGTGCATGACAGGTCAACGTGGAGATAAAAGAGGTAAAAGTAAATCTTATCGAGAGAGTATATAAAATAAAAAAAAATAGAATCATTGGCTGAGACTTTTTGTACGCTTAAAAACTTTTATCTTGTAATTGTTGTGGAGACACGTACTATCGTAAGATTGTTCTAAATTTCCAGAGTTCGAATTGCGTTAATTAATTGAGTTACGCAATAAAGATATATTGAGCAACCAGACAGTGTGGTGAAAAACCCAGTACAGCATTATCATTACAGAACGATTCGTCAGTATTTTGTCATCGTGATAGAGAAACTTCTTTATATTGAAAAATGAAACAAAAATCATTTCGTATTCTGACAATCCAGGCTGCAAATAATTCTCTCTTGTTTCCCTTGGGATCTACAAATTATCGTGAATAAAAAAATGTGCTGTGACGTACAAGCAAATTGTTATTAATTATATTCGTCATTTTTTTTCTTTTTTTTGACACGAGATTACATGTAAACAGGAGTTAAACGTGGCGGCGGTATCAAAAACCCGGGGAAAATTTGAATTATAAAGCGTTAATTGGCTCGGCACTCCAAACCGGTCGTTTGTGCGCGCAATAATGAGCCGTCGATTTGAAATTAGCGTGTCAATATCATCTTTCGTCGTCGGCATTGTGTCCTGTGGAAATGCAGGCCGTTAATAGACCGAGATAATGCAGAACGTCCCGTGATTGATAGCGGCCGGGAAACGGTTTTGAATAACAGATGCACGTGCCATCTACGGTGATCTTAAGGCTCGTTTAATAGCGACAATGCACCAACACACCGCGCGAAGGGAATGTGCGATTTATGAAATATAAAAAACACGATTACGTATTCCGCGGTACTGTTCACTGCACTTTTAAATTCATGGCAATGAATGAAGCGATCATCCGATTATTCATACGTAAAAAATATTAGTACTTAGTACATACATAGATATATACATATGCACATATATACGGTACTTGGTATTTGTGTGTATATGTATATCTTGGTATATATATATAATTTAGAACTTTGAAAAATATCAATAAGATTCTCTTTGACAAAACATTGTACTCGCTGAAAACTCGATGATATTATTCCTCGTATATAAAATAGTTGTCTTCGCAAAAAATAGTATAATTACGGCTGATCAATAGTGAAGTGTCTTATCGAGTAAATAAAGCCAATCCTTTGATCGTTTTAAAAAGTGTGTAATCCTAAAACTTCGTAAATTTCTTTCATCCAAGTATATTGCCTAGCAGATTGATCCAGCAGTTACTTAATCTATACTCGTATCAACGTTAGACGTAAAATCGTGTCGTAAATTACGCAACGTAACAGACGTAAATCGCGTCAGCCCGCTTGCGCACCGGCCTAATCCGCGCTCGCATCTTTCCAATTCGAATTACGGATGCGCGCTTAGTGTTACCTCGCGTATAATTCGGCGCACTCACGGCCCCTGATTTGCGAGCCTGAAAACGGCCGAATCTGTGAAAATTCCATTGCACATCGCGCACTTTCCGGGGCCATTGCGGCCGCATTGAATATTGCAGCGCGGGGACAGAAATACCCGTTCGCGATTGTCTGGCTTCGTGGCGTATTACAGAAGGAAAATTTGCAAGTTATTTTGGGGAAATTGAACGGCTCTCCCCCGAGATTCGTTTCCCGGGAACGCAGATATTTAATGCAACTCCGACGGATGGCGCGTGGATGAAGACGGACGAAGTCTGAAGCGGCGCATTATTTCATTACTTTAATCTCGCGGACTGTTCTACCGATGGAAGCCCCCGAGCGGCCCCTTGATTTTCTGCCCATTTGCATATCAGCTACTGGCCTTGCCGCAACCCGATGTTCGCTTTTAACCGCTTCAACGTGCGCCCGAATTTCCTGGGCACGGACCGAAATCCGACGATAATCTGGTTAATTTTGCGGACCAATAAGGAGGAGGCTTTGCAAGCTTCGATAATACAACGACCTATCATTCTTCTCCTTCGACACCAGGCTCATTACCATCGAGCAATTCTATATTAATTAACACTAGAACTACCAGCCACTTTCTGGACATATTTAACACACCATATATATCTTTAAAAAAGGGGGAGAGCAAAAGGAAATTTCAGTAAATCAGAATGATGATTTAAATATTACATGAAAATCATGGAAAATTTCAAAAAATGCTTCGTTATAAAGCAGTACGATTTTTTAAAGAAACGATTGACCAGTCATTTTGACTGGTTTGGTAGTTCTAGTGTTAATACTGTAGTATCAATAACAAGTAATAAATAGTAGATAGCAGTAGTAAATTAGGAATGAATAAATTAGAAAAATCCTCTTTTCCGCTTCATCGGACAAAATCAGATACAGCTATCGATTCCATTCTTTGCTCTATCGGACCTTCTTCGAGGAGGATAAAGCAAAGCGTGGCAAATGTTCCAGGAAAACAGGCGGGGTGTCGTGAGGTGTCAAGTATAGCCGTTATATAAGAAGTGCGATAAAGGTGCGTAATTCGATATCCCCCTTACTTAGGACCACTCACCTCTCGGTGTCCTCGTGTCTGGTAAGGTAAGCCAGAGGGGAAACAAGATCGGTGCCACCAGGATATAAGTTAACCTCTTTCTGGTACTGCTGGGCCAGCCCATGTCCAAGGCCTCCGGAGGTTCATCCTCTTCGCCCTGTAACCGAGAGATCTCTGTTTTATTTCGCGCAACCTCGATTCTGCGGAGACAACCATTACATGGATAATCGATACACCGCCTAATGTACCTAGTAAAAGAAGGAGAAAAAAAAGGAAAAAAGGGGGTCAAGGAGCAGGATGTATACGGGTAAGCGTTACACCTTCTGCACAGGATCTATTACTTTTCGCGCAAAGTACTTCCTCGCAAAGTACTTATCACAAAGCCCGCATTCTCCTCGGCGATGTTATTTCCGCAGCTTAGCCGCATCTCGAGGATCCGGTTAATACCTTCGGTAATTTCGGCCCGGCGGAATTAAGAGCCAAGGAGTTTCATCCAGTGTGCGCCCGCAGGAAGCGTTTATGCGCATTGTTGGGTAATACAATAAACCTCGCGCCGGGGACGGACTTCTAAAAACCAGCGGCCCGGGCAAAGGCACAAAGCGATCCTCATTCATCCACGGGTAACCGCGGTACAATGCCTACGTAGATGTTTGGATCTTCCCAACGCCCTTGCTTTCAGCCGTGGGGACATATACTTTGCGCGCCTCTACCGCGTAACACGTACATCGGCTCACGCGCTTGCGGTTGAGATTTAGTGGCCCGCGCCGGGGAGAGAGTGAACGAATGCGATGCGGATTCATACTTAATTAAAGTGATAAGCTAATCGCGGCGGCTGATGTACAGATTGTAGGATTATAATGCCCTCACATGCGCTTGAATTTTTCTAATTAGCTCGTGCGGGAATGTGTGTGGCCGACGAGCGAATATGATGCGGAGTCATGCTTAATTAATAGGATAAGGTGAGCGTGTTGGCTGATGTACCGATTGGACGGTTATACATGCTTTATGTACGCTTGAATTTTTCCAAGTGGCTCGTGTCGGAGGTATATACAGTCGTGGAGAAATTCGGTCTGCACCTTGCGACACGTAATATGTATGTACGTACGCGTATTTGAGGTTAAAGTTTGATACTGCACGTTGATAATTAATACATTAACATATGAATGAGTGAGCAAGCTGGAAGTTTATACTGGATTAAATTAAAAGGGTACTCGAACATCTCCAACCGCCCGTATCTCAGTCAGCCTTATGAGGAAAACAGTTCCACTTCTTAACACTAAACCTATCAAAGCGGTCGAAAAGAGCGATCAGCCATTTCCCAGAAAAATCGCTATACATATACCATAGTCGAGCGTTTTTCGAAATTTCCCATGTCGCCGTCGATTCATCGTCCCTCCTTAATCCCTTTTCTCCCCGAAGATACGCGCAATGTACATAGGACATCCCCAGAAAGTGGCTGGTAGGTTTAGCGCAGAACACCTCTATCATCCCCACGCGCTTCTTTCAGCCCTCGCACATCGCATCGTCACAACCAAACTCATTACCTCGCGCTCGCGCCACTCAAGCTTCCGCGGGCATTTATTTTTCGCAAGCGTTTTCCGCTCGATCGAGCATCCCCTCTGCTGGAAAGCCGCGGGATCGGTGTCAGATAGGAAAAGTGCAAAATCGCACGACCTTGAGCTTTGGGCGACACGCTTTCGCGGTCCAAGTGTGCCGTGCAGATCGAAGGTGGCCGTGGAAGGGCGTCCCGACGTCGTCGTCCGGGTGAAACGGGGAATTTGGGCGGAGTGCGCCCGTCGGCTGGTGACTCGGCTTCGATTATCCAAGGTGGGGGGAGGCGCGCAGGGGTTGCGATGGGCAATGTGCAGCCACGACAGGGGGTGTAGCCAGCATTGACCCAGATTCGCGGTGCATTCAAAATGAAAAGGCCTTCTCCCTCATTTAGGACAAAGCGGCGGGAGGATACCCGCGATCCGTGGGCTAAAATCACCGGCTAATATCCCCGAGAGGCTTGGACTGCCAATTTTCAAAGGCGAAGGAAACGATTCCGTCTGCGTAAACGGCCGAAGGAGCTTCCAGAAATAACCGGGGGGCCCCGCCAGCCGCGCATCCCATTTTTGGGATTATCGCCGGCCGGCCAATGCCGAAGGATAAGTGGCGTGCGTGCGAGGAACGTATTTCCCCCCCGTGGAAGCGTTCCGGAGAAGTCTGGCCATGACTGGCGAGGAATACCGCAAAATTGCGGGTTATATACATATACATA
>JBCFXI010001200.1:0-67942 GCA_038496175.1 Ampulex compressa
TGCCTCTCGCGCGTCGTTCTACGTCATTTGCCAAAACATAGACAATCGCTCGTAACGCGTAGGCTCGCAGGAGGCTCCGAAATTCTGCCTACGACCGACCATACACGGTGTCTCACTTATTCGCTCACTCGCTCATTCGCTCGATACCACATATATATATATATATATATATATATATAGTTTATTAATAGAGATAATATATTTATAAGCACTATTGACACTAATTGAATAGAATGGGATATAAAATATTTATATATAATATAATAATATTCGATATAATATAATATTAATAAATAATATAATATAATAATAAGATATAAATATTAATAATATTCGCGCCCGACTTTCCTGACTATCTTCTTCCGACTCTTTCCATCGACTGTCCTGTTCAACTCGCAGTGCATACAGCGGACACACACACACTCATACATTCGAGGCTATAGGGCACTCGAAATTCCTATGCCCTTTGTATATATAATGGCACGACGGTCCATCTCCAAGACTGCACTGTTCCAACGCATTATTCCTTCCAAACGTAAAATTCTCGCACACCACAGTAATATTATAAAAATATTTTAAAAAGAGGAAGAAGGGGGAGAAAAAAATGTATGCTGCTGATCCCTGGCAAAGTTGATGCGTAGACGTGCGGCCATTAAAGTGTTAACGTAAGCAGATTTGAGGGAGAAAAGGATATAATTGGATTTCGGGTATTAGCGCGTGTAGGCGACATTCCCCTCAGGCGACGCTAGGTAAGGATATTTTAATTAGGGTGTTTAGTGAGAGATTCTATGAATTCGGCTACGAAGTGTGTATACGAGTGCATAAATTCGAGAAATGGTTGGAAGCTAGGAGTCGGACGTGGTGGAGGGTTAAATTGACTGTTGTCGCAGTTTATTCGGGGAAAGGTTTTTAGTACAAGTTTAAATTCCACGTACAATTTCTTGAGGTTAATCCTATGTCCGGCGCTATTTTGACAACTTTTACGTATAGGGCGGTTAGTCTTG
This sequence comes from Ampulex compressa, assembly GCA_038496175.1. Lineage (NCBI taxonomy): Eukaryota > Metazoa > Arthropoda > Insecta > Hymenoptera > Ampulicidae > Ampulex > Ampulex compressa. The sequence goes on from JBCFXI010001200.1 coordinate 1,005, forward strand.
CACATCGAACCGTCATCGATTACTTTCGGGTAACCGATATGCAGTGTTCTTCCGCCTCAGCTCTCTAGTAGACAATTTCTCCGCGGTATATGAAAACGGGAGTCTCGGTAATTTTCCTCTCGGAACTATAATTGATTCTAAAAGTATCCTCGCGATTTTCAGATATGTAGATAGTATGCGTCTTCGTCAGTTCGAGAATATTCTAATATAATATTGAAAACAATATAAAATTTGGTACAAAGTTCTAAGTAAATTTTTCCTTTAAAAGTTTGAGCGGCTTTGCAGGAAAAAATGAGTCAAGGCTTTTAATATTTTCTCGGGACGTTTTTGCTGCACTGAATCTTCGAAAATATTGTCATGTCACGCCTTTGGAGCACCAGTATTTATACGCAAGTTTTAACTTGACTATCTTCTTCAGAGGGCAAGTTCAACCGTACGATCCATGGGACTTTTATCGGATGCTGGCCCGGTCTTTTCTTTTACCAACGATTCCAACGATCGCGGTGGTTGCCGTATTGCGAATAAACGAAGGATTACACATGCCATCGTTTTTAAAAATCCTGGTTTTAAAAATCCAGGAATGTGCCATAAAGCGCAATAGCGCTTCCTTTGTTTATGTGCGAGTAATGCCGATCGACGCGGTCACGCTGCTTTTTTTTTCGACGAAATATTGTTAAAAATGAACCTTGGGACCCAATGAGCTAAAGAAAGACTGCTAATTATGCAGGTTGTTTACGATAATTTGAAAAAAAATTAGTAATTACGAGAGGTCCTGTCGTAGTCTCGACAGGAGGATCTTGTAATCGATCAATAACTGTAATGAATTCAGATAATTGTTCGGTCATGACTTAAATCGTCGATAAAAGCTACTGTCATTAGTTAGGCGAGTTATTCAAAATAGAGGTAAGAATAAATAATGTGTTGTACTGGGAGGGGTAAGATTTATATGAATTCAAATGGTTTTGAACAAAGTGTTTTTATTTTATTTTACTATTTTTTTGTAGATTTTTTTTTATATACAATTGTTGTTAGTGTTAATGAGGTAAGGTATGGAAGGAATAATCGCGGTACTCTTCTCCGCATCTGTGGACACCAATAGGAGCACCAATCTCAATACTCCCAACCTTCTCAACCCAACGAAAAGAACAATGAGAATATTAACGCAAATGGGCGAATTTGTTTATGTTTCTGAGGATATAAAACAGGAATAGATAGGCACCACGACTTAACTAACATGTGATAAAAAGAGGGCCCAGTAACTCGGAAATATAAAGAGATAGGGAACACTAATGAACCCAGAGACTATTTTTTATAGTTTCCAACAGAGAATCGTAATTATTTTGACTGGTTTGGTAGTTCTGGTATTAATATAAACATCTGAGTCTGAATTCAAATGATGGACACTACTAGTTTCTATTATAGGTTTTTTTAAAAATTTGTTTACACGTTTATGTATCAGGTTGTTAACAAATTTCGGCGAATATTCATTGTCTGATAATAATTTTTTCATCAGAATCAAGTTGGCTTCCACGAATTCTTCAGAAGAGAGTTTGTGTTCGTGCTTTTTGTGGATGTTCGTACTTTGAGGGTCGCAGACGTCGTGCTTCTCCTCGTAGATATCCAAACTGCTTTTCAAGTCGAGATATAGCTTCGGGAAGATGGAAGCCCGACGAAAGTCAAGCACTAAGCTTGGCGCCGCGCTACTGGCCTAGACTATCGAGATTGTCGCTCACGCCTAGGGAACACGTATGCCCTTCGCTACGAAATTAATCGCGCGAACCACTAGTTGGGGTGTCAATGGAATCTGGCTTTTTTCGGTATAACTATTGCATTTGCTACACCTTGCTTCACGGATCGAGAGGTTCGAGAATATTGAGTAGAGTTCACCGCGTGTTGTAAATATGCGATGGTCGTGATATGTGAGAGCCAACGAGCTGGTCGTCTCGCTATGTTGCTCGGTTAGTGTTATATTCGAAGTGTTTTGCTGAGTGTGTATCTCGGAGCGTTGCTGACTTTAGACTGATGCTTTTAAGACGCTTTGATGTTCAAGAGGGTTCAGCCGGATCTCCTCGGGTGGAGTTTTAGAGATTTTTTCGTTATTACATGCTTCCTATTGATTTTCGAAGGTATCTGTACGGCCTCTTTACGGTGATTGGTCGGCCGCGTTTTTAGACAAGCCGGTTGCCAGATTATTCTTCGTTGATCGTTTTTGAAAGTCGAACGTGACTCAAAACAATAGGAGGACACGTGTGCTGTAGATAGGCTAGAGTCGCGTCTAATTTGGAGGAACACCAAATGTTTGATTGCCTAAGTACTTCTCAAGCTAAGCAGAGACCCAATGCGTAAAAATAGAGCGGTCACTTCGGTACCGTTCAACCATTGAAAAACACGATGATAAACCTGTGGGTTCCTCGCTTGACTCTGCCTATCGTTGCGCCGCAACAATTTGACTGCTTTATCAACTAAATTGTATATAGTTCCTATTTCATGTTGCAAAATATGGGCTGACCAAAAGTTAATATATTTGCCAGAAAAGGTTGGTTTGTGGTACCAATTAAATAATAAACAATGGTTGTCTAAATCTATAATCACAGTCATATCAAGAAAAGTATTTGATTCTCATTTTCCATTTCCAAAGTAAACTGTAAACGGTTATGATAACTATTAAATATGTCTAAGAAGGTTTTTTCAACTTTTTCTTGGAATACACGTAAGAATATCATCTACATAGCGTATGAGAAATAACGGTTTATACTTGATTCTATTTAAGCAATCTATTTCTAAGACTTCCATGACTATATTAGCAATTATTGATGACAATGGTGACTCCATGGGAGTACCACATGATTGTTTATATATCTGATTATTGAACTGAAAATTTGTAGAGGACAAAACAAATTTAACAATACCTATAAATTCAGCTTCGCCGATTTTTGTATGTTTTTTAATATCTCTCCACCTTCTTGAAATCTCAGTGATTGCAAGGAAGATGGCGACGTTGATAAATAGAGACACCACGTCAAGTGAAACTAAAACATAGTCTTGCGGAAAGTACAAATAATCTAAGTTGTTAATTAATTGGAAAATATTTGCTATATAGCTTTTAGGTTTAGAAAGCGTTTCAGTTAGAATATTATTAATATACGATGCGATGTTATATAGAGGAGAACCTACACTGGAGATGATAATACTTAAAGGGTATCTTAATTAACTTTAAAAAATTAATCTTAACTAACCTAAAGCTTTACGAAGATTTTTCAAATTGGTATGTAGTAGCCACCAAGATTGATTAGCGATCCATTTTTTATCTTTTCAAGTTTTTTTTACGTATGGTGTAATGCGTTGGTCATTTTTTGGATCGGATTCGATTGGACCTTATCGTAAGTTCTTACGTCATTAAGAAAATCTTGCATCTTGATGTCGTAGATACTTCTGGCCAAAATCATAGTCGTATTCCCTTTTTATGCCTTTGTGACTAATAATTGTGGGTTGTCTTTCACAAAGCTACGGGTTAATTTAAAGTTATTAGATAAAGTGCGAAAAATCCTATTATTGTGGGGGTAACATCAGGTACATTTTGTTTGTTATAGGCATGGAGTGAATAAAACGGAATTGAGTTTGGCGCATACTTCGGTTAAGGTGTTATTATTGCAGTTATATTTCTTGGATTCTATTTCTTTTATGAATTCAAATATATAGTTCTTTCTCATAAGAGCTAGCATATTGAATTTTATCCTTAATTGTAGAGTTTGTAGAACTTCTTTAAGTATATCGTTTTTGGAACTTATATTATTTTATCAGTTATCATGTAGGTTAAATAAAAAAAGATTGGTTCTGTTGTCGGCTGAGATTCTACGACTGTGATATACTAGGTGTTTGGGATTTGCTGTCGGCCCCCTTCGGTTGGCGCCCCGGGTGCGGCCGCTACAGGGCGACCGTCATGACTCGAGGCGGCGGATCGGTGGTCGTTTGGTAGCAGCGCCAGGCGGGTATTGGTACCCGCAGCTGGACTACCGAACGACCGCCGAATCGTAGACATGCGACGGGACCAGCAATTGGTTGCCCGCATACCAGCGCGGGGCTATTGGTCGGTGATCCTGATTCGCCGATTCACCGAACACGGCGGTTTGCTTCGGGCGCGTGCACCGGCAAAGCAGTTCCGTTTGGAGCAGTGATACCAGGACGTGGGATTTTTCCCACTCTTGCGCCCTACCGAATTCTCAGTAACGTATATACTTTACTCAAATATGGGGTATCGTTAGACCCCCGTGACAATTGAATTGAAATACGGTAGAAATTAGGGCCCCTTACACGTATCTACTGTTGCACATAGATACGTCCATGGAAACAATCGCCGTCGAGCTGTGACGTCAGCATGCGCATGCGCACAAACGCTGTCACGTGGGAAAAAATCCCACGTCCTGGCATCACTGGTTTGGAGAGTTCTTGGTAGTAGCACGCGAGCATTTTTGAGTCGGATTTTCCGCATTTTTGTGAGTGCTTTGGAGCCCTCGTGGTAGCAGGGATTTTTGGAGCATCGCTCCTCGTCACCCGAGGCTTATTGCAGCATTAATTGAACGCTTTGAAGGCACCGAGGCCGGTGGTGATTTTCGGAGGGCGGCGACGAGCACGTGGCGAGTCGCTTCTGTGCACTAACGGTTGCGACCCCTCACATCGAGGTTGAAAACAACCAAGGCGGCCTTGCGTCGAGGACTTACGACCCTTTTTTACGGTGCCTCCGTTTTGAACACCTTTACGAGAAACTGCGTTCAAACTTATGGAATTTATAAGGGGAAATATCTTCCATTCCTTTAAAGAGGAATTATAGTAAACCGAATAGTATGGGTGTACTATGTGAGGAGGAAGTACATTTTGAATCCTATCACGCTGATATCTGACTGGAGATCTACGAAGAATCCTGGGGTTAGGAGGAACGATACAACTTCTATCGTATGCTTTTTCCTTCTGCGAATTGGAAATTAATGTGTAAAGATGTTTTGGTAGTCGAAGCCTAATGAAAGATACAATATTACCTAATTTGGTTTTCAATTTTGAAATCAAATGGTGACCTGATCTTATCTCAAGGTTCAAAACTTTCTTCTTGAATGTGTAAAGGCAGTGATTCAATTGATATTTGTGTTTATTTCGTAAAAGAGTAATATTTTTTTGTAAAACACCATTCCTTAAGTTTACGCCAGACTCCAATTTTATAATTAAATTTAACATAATTGAGGATTTAACTGTTCTGGTTCTTCTGATTATAGGGTTTGTCATTCTGATTAAGGGGTGATGATTAATTAAAAATTGATATAAATGCCCGGTTATTTCATATTTACAAGGATGTAGTTGATTTTGTGTCAGGCAGATAGGTCACAAGAGAACCCAATTTTAACGATTCAGCCACAGGTTCTTGGCCCTCTCCAAAATTGATTGATTCTGTGAGAGAACAAAAATATATTTAACCCTTTATAATTTTTTGTTCTGTTAACAATTCTAGAATATTTTTGTAACCTCACAGGATCAATAAATTCTAAAGAGAGTCATGGACCTGTGGACGAAACGTTAAAATTGGGTTTTCCTGTGACCTACCTGCCTGACACAAGATCGACTATGTCCTTGTGAAAACTTAAGACATGTTTAAGATATTCTTTTTTACCACATACTTTAAATAAAGCACAACATGTTAAAACACATGTTTAAGATATGTTTTTTATCACGTACTTTAAATAAAGCATAATTTTCGTAAAAAAAACAGCGAGAACTTATTCAAGGTCCTGATAAATGCAGTGTCAGAGGAGTTGCAATAAAATTTAACAATAACGCTATTTGGTGATCGTTAGACGATTTATTTTTTACGACACCATAGGATAAAATTCGTTGGTTGTTTTTTGGAAACTCAAAAATATGTTTTTTGTAATATTTAACACATTTACGAGAATATGCACAGATATCGAATGTTTTTGCTTATCTATGATTGATTTGTAATCACCAAAGTAATACTGATATTCTTTGAGCTAGAGACCATCTAGTTAAGTATTTTTTGTATGTATTAAAGTGTCCCATAAGTCTCTTTCTTTTTATTTGGTACGAAATGATTAAACGGTACTTTTTGTTTAAGGTTAATTTATTGTGTTATATGTGACCTGGTCTGCTCTATTACCCTCCTCCATCTCTAAAAGTCTCATTATTCCTCCTTTCCAAAATTGTTGGAACTTACTTGCAAAATATGCTTCGAATTGTCTTTTTATTTCAGTTAGGAGTTGAAGTCGTTTATCATGGCGACAATTTTTTAATGATAGGATCAAGTAATAATTGGACAGAGAAGGACCTGGTAAGTACGAAGGATCCGGCAGAAAGTCCCAGTCAAACTGTAACAGCTTTTGTCGTACATTCAATGCAACATACGGTCTTGCATTGTTGTGATGCAAAACGACGCCTAGTCTATTCGATAATTTTGATCGTTTTTGCGCTATGGCGGTTTCAAATTGATCGACCTGATTGCAGTATTTAATAGAATATATGGTTTCACCTTGAAGATAAAGATCGTTGTAGACTACACCCTTTCAGCCTCACAAAATAGATAAAAAAACATTCTTTAGGTGAGGTCCAGGCTTTGCGATAGTTGAAAGTCCATTGTCTTTAGGCCAAGTGCGTTTCCGATGCACATTTTGATACAAAATCTTGTCTCCAATGGTAGGCTTCTTTAAGAAAGGATCTCATTCATGTTGTTGAACAAGCAAATCGCACATAGAGACGCGGTTTGTATGGCCGGTTTCCGTTAATAGGTGTGGAATCAAACTTTAACATCGATTAAAATATTAGCATTTACTATCTCGTGCACAGTATATCACTGATTTTCAAGTAGCATGGTCTTGATAAGGTCCGTATTCATCGTTGCTAAACAACTGTCACAGTTTTCAATTTTCAATTCAAAATTTCCAGGTGATTCAGAGTTACCGTGATGTAGTGGATAGAGGTTCGGATTTCCATGCGAAAGATCCGGGTTCAAATGCTGCCCATTACCTCTTGTTTTTCCATGTGATATGTATAATGTAGCTCTGATGATTCGGAAACTACTAAAAATTGTAAGCTCTAAATTTCTAAAACTAATTGCGGACAGTTTTAATAGTCGCTTCACTCCCATAAACGGTACAAATCTCGTCTTCGGTATCCAATGCGCTATTTTCTTTTTAATAAAATAAAGCACACCACGCTGTAAATGATACCTTTGGTTATCCATATCGAACAGTGTACAAATCGTTTAAAAAAGACTGCGTCATTAACATGACGTATTTTAAAAGAATTCCAAGACGTTAGACTCAATCTTAGCGTGGTGCGGAGGAAGCTTATAAGGCACTCAATTGTTTTTAGCGTACTTCACAGATGTATAATCGAGGCATGTCTGCGATACAAATCTAGGAGAATACTGTGTGGGTAGTAGTAATGGTAGTGGTAATGTTGGGCGGGTGAAGCTATTTTAGCTCTTAGTTACCTAGATTCTTAGGTTCCTTTGCGACATCCTGCTGCTTTTAGTTGAGATATATTGTTATCCGTAATTTGATTTTTTCAAGCAGGCCACACAAGTTGCTCACCTTCATGTTGACTGAATCCTTGAGTTCGCTGCGACCAGGATTTGTATCTTATCAGTGGTATTATAGAGGAGCGACGTAAAATATATACATGGTACATTATGAAAGTAATGGGCATGATTTTCCTGTGACGCAACTATCCATAACAGCGGGGTAAAACAGGTCGGCAAATGTGGTGAAGGGTGTGCCCTTCGAATGCAACCGGTCACTAGTTTGCTCCGAGCAGTCTGAGTAAAAAGACTCCTCACATGAAGTGTGTTTTTCGACTTTGTTACACGGCGTCATGAAGCGTCGTTTGAGCAGCGATATGTAATCATGTTTCGTTGCATTCTTTCCAAGCTTTACACAAAACTCTTTCTGTGAGCAAGTGATGTTCCAGAAGAAGGTCGCGGGAGAAGTCTGCGTCTCCCGACGCCCTCGGCAGATTAATTTTTTGAAGTGATGCGACCGGAGGCGTTCTGTGATGCTCATTGCCCCAGTCGCATCACTGGGAGTTGCAGGTGGTTAGATTGGCGGCTCAGCCAGCATTGCTCACAACAACTCGGGGAGACGGTGTCCGCGTAGCGGACGCGCAGCGGTGTCAAATTAGTTTAGCAAGACGGGGTTTCTCGACCCCCCCCCCCCCCCCCGAGTAAGAATCGTACCAGCGACGCAGCACGGAAGACCTGTGATCAGCACCGTCGTGTCATCCGCGTAACCAGATACGCTGAACCCGGGGAGGAGGAAGACCCGCAAGACCTCATCGTGTGCGATGTCGCACAGAATGGGCACGAGCACCGACCTCTGTGGGACTCCGCATCTTGTCTCCCTCGCCACCGTGGCGCTCGACCTATCCGAGTATTCCACCCACCTGTCCTATAAATAAGACCCAATCACATCCTGAAGGTACTTTGGCAAACAATGATACTGAAGATGTTCCGACGTATCGTCAGGTGCTGGCGTTCGGGGCCCCTGCAATGGCCTGGGGACTAGATGCACCCGTGCAACAAAGGCATGGGAGACCGAGCCGGGAATTCCATGTTTTATTGTCTTGTTTTGCCAAGGGTGAACGGTACTAAGTTGCCCGATCCTATTCTTAATTACCGGACCTCTGCTTAGCGTCGGAGGCCTTTCGGGCAATAAAGCGTCGGTTTTTCCTGACTTAGGCTCGGCTTTCACCCGCCATTCCCACACGTGCACTCCTATTGTTTTCTATCACGTCCGACGGTCCCAAAATGGTCAGCATGAGGAAATCTGGCAACCAGCAGACCTGTATTTTCTCCGAGGTAGCGGCCTGCCAATAACAACGTAGAGATCGCGGAAAAACCATTGAAAACCAATAGGAGTCACGCCAATGGCAACCTTTCGGAAGCTCCGCCCGAGAAGGCCGGTTTAGGCCCCCCAGCCAACCCTTACTAACGCCTTCACAGAGTTAACGAAATCACTGTCGTCAAGACGAACGGTCAGTCGCAAATTAACAGTCGCAAGCTAACAGACATCGACCGCGGTCATCGATAATAACAGGGCTTGTAGTGACTCTCTAACAGAAATCAGACTCACTAAGTAACGGGCATTGGCCACGGTCGCTGACATTAACAGAAATCGGTGCGACTTATTAACAGGACATTGCGCGAGTCATTAACAGAGATTCGCGTGATTTAACAGGCATTTAAGTGAATCGCGAAGTAATAGAACAGATCGCGGTCGCTTATAATAATCAACCCCTTTAATCATTGTTGTTTATCGCCGAGTTTTGTATATATGTTTAGCTTATTAAGATACTGCACTTTTGGGTTAGACGTTGAGTTTGTTTGTTCCTAACCCGCATGAGAAAATATTGCGAAGAGTACGCTCTTGCGCAGTTACGTACGCGAGACCCGTGTGCGTCAACAGAAGACTCTCCAGAATGATATCTAAAGATATCGCCGACGTAACCCCACCGCGGGAGGCATCCGAGTCCGAGAGAGCCCTTACATGCATCATTGCGTCTATGGTGGAGCGGCTCATTCAAGAGCCAAACTGGCTCTCGGCCAGTTCGGGACTCAACGTAGACAGATGCCCAGCGAGGTGGATAGTGATGATTCGCTCAAACAGCTTCCGCACCTTGTTGTGCAGGCAGATCGGGCGGTACCCTGAAAAAGTTTTAGCGAGCTGCCCTTTCTTCCGAATGAATCTTATTACAGGATACCTACCTCAGTTTTGATTAGGGTATATCCACATAATGTCTCTTCCCCTTGTCTAGTTAATGCAAAAGTAATGTCTTTAGTTGCCAGAGTATATACCAGTTTTCCCTGTTTATAAGTTTCATCCGTCAATTTTTGAGTCTCCCCCTCGTATAACACATCGTATTCCTGGAACTTGCAAAAGTCGTCCTTGCTGGTGTCCTAGTACGTCTACCCACTCTGCATGTCGATGCAGTGTCCTGGAGAATATTGGAACGACGTTCCTGTTTTCAGATGAATTTTATTGTTCTGAAGATTTACCATTGCTAGATGGGTTTGCAAGGTGATAGTGACAGTCCCCTGTACTACCACGTTACTCCAACTTCCGTAAGGATCTGAGTATTCGCTTCCCAAACACTTCCCGGCAGCAGACTAGCTCCCGGCTAAGGCTACATGCCTTGTGTATGTTTAGTTAAGATTTAATCCGCGTAAAATATTGTTGTATCCTAATGAATACACGCCGGTTTGGTGAATTTCTTTACATTGTGATCTTGAGACTTCAATTACACATTCTGCATGACCGTTGATTACCATGGATACGTGGGAAAACATTCCGCAACGATATATGCTTCTCCGTATGATGATATTACATTGTAAGACGGAGATGCTTTGGTAGCACGTATGTTGGAGGAGTTGAATATATGCTGGTTGGACTGAGGGTTGGTTTGGCGGGATTTCGCAATCCTCCACGTCGATCAGGGAGATAGTAGTGATGTTGGAGCTGGACGAGCCACAGTCGTACCCTATTAGCCCTTGACTACTGGCACTGTGCAGGTTAAGTACCAATGTTACTATGATGATTTTCATCTTGGCGTACACTATAACATTACGAAGAGTCTACCTAGTAATAAATTCCTTACCTTTCGATCCCTAATTTAATCTAGGCTTAACGAGGTGGGTAGGTGTTATCAAAAATGATTATTGGTTTGCTTTAGTTTTTTTTTATTATTATTTTTATATTTTTTTTTTAATTTTTTATAGGTTTCCATTTATTATTATTTCTCTCCCGTGGAGTACGGGCCCCACGGGAATGTCGAGGAATTCCTCGACACACCCAGGACAGTCTATCGCGGGTTATTGCACCAGGGGTTCTTGGCGGCACTTATAACAGTTCCGCGTCACCGTATGTAAGAAATCTTCTATTATGATGGAATGGTATTCCCCCCTGGGAAAGGTATTCGCCCCGTCTTCGTATTCGGTGAAGCACCGCCCGCATATTATGCCTCCGTACTCGTTGCATCGCACCCTGACTCCTGGTGCGTTTGTGACGCACCTAAGGCGCCCTAGAAGGTGGCATCGGTCTGCGTGCTGCGTTGGGTCCACCCCGTCTATAGGACCCTGGTATTCCTCGTGGGATCTTTCTGCGTTTAACGCATTGATTATTCCCATTGTCTGTGGGCGGGTGTTAATTATCATTTATTTAAATGTGTATTAATGCATAATTTTATCTTCCCTCTTATCATAATTTGTGGATTAATACATATATGTTATATATATTTTTTATTATTGTTATTATTGTTTTTCTTTTATTTTTAATTAATATTAATATTTTCTATCTCTTTTTATTAATATCCTTATTCTATCATTTATTACTATTTGGTTACTCATTATCGCCTACTTAGGAGTACGCAAATTTCAGTTTGTTAGAGTGTACTATTCGGGGCTTGTTTTTTACGTATAATTTAATGTTTCCGTCTGGAAGCACGCCTAGGATTTCGAAAGGCCTCGTATATTGGTCGCCAAATTTTCCTTTCATGGGTTCTTTGAGGAGGAAAACTTGATCACCGACTTGGAAATTCTGAATGTTTGTGTTTCGATCGTAGTATTTTTTTGATTTGAACTTTGACGAAATTAGGTTTTCCCGGGATATGTTTTGTGCGTCGTAGATGTTCATTAATTGTCTTAGGTAGTCGTCGTATGTCTGTTCGTCGTTGAGATCGTCTACCGGTTCCTCGGAAGATACTCGGGTGAGTTTTCCGAAGACTAATTCGTGGGGTGTGTAGCCCGTACTCTCGTGGACGCTAGTGTTATATGAGAGAGCTGCGAGTTCTAATAAATCGTCCCATTCGGTGTGCTTATCGACAAAATGTTTAAAAAATTCTAGCAATACTATATGGGATTGTTCTATGGACCCGTTCGACTGAGGACGGAAGGCGGTCGTTCTGTACTGTTTGATACGGAAGTGTTTCGCAAAACGACGCATGAGTTTACTCGTAAAGTTCGACCCTTGATCTGTCAAAATTGCCTTAGGGGTATCGAAAGTGCAAATAAATTTCTTTGTGAAAGCTTCGGTGACATTGAGAGCAGAAATAATTTTTAAAGGAACTGCTCAGGAATATTTCGTGAGTAGATCTTGGATAGTAAGGATATATTCATGCCTGTTGGACGTTCGGGGAAGGGGGCCCACTATGTCCATAGCTATTTCATCGAAGGCAGCATGGGGAGTGTCGGTGATGACCATAGGTTGTTTTGTCTTCACCCTGGTCAGTTTCTTGATTTGGTATTGGAGACAATGCTGGATATAGGTTTGTTATATTATCCATCTATCGTCTATACGTCTCATATTATTCCATCTATATTGCTGCCGTATGCGGTTATATGTTTTGTTTACTCCTTTATGTCCTCCTATTGCTGACGAATGGTGAGCCTACAGGGGGTTCCCATTAGTGCGGTCTGCAAATGTTTTATTGCGGTTCCCCAAGTGATCTCCCCTATGTGATTTGACTTTGCTAAACTGATACTTTCGAAGTTAGTTTTCTTAATCTTTTCTCGCAAAGATTTTGAGAGGGTTTTAAAGGTTTTCTCAGTGAAGGTGTCATCCACGAATGCCAGGTGGTTTTTCTCCCGGCTTATTTTTGTTACGAGGGTCGCTGACCCGAGTAATTCAAAGTTGGGTAGTCCTTCATATTTTTCTATTGTTCTTGATCCCTCGTCGCACTATTCCGACTATTTATAATTCAATATTTGGACTCACGCGTTTCGCGCCCATCGTTACCTTCCTGCTCGTTTACTTCGATCCCACGGTCTTCGTTTTCGTCGTCACTACTACTACTCTCGCTATCACCGTCTGAACTTTCGCTGCTATCACAGGGATATCGCTTATTTTCCCCGACTATTTTATGTCGCTCCTCTATCAATCCATTCGCGAGCTCTAACGGGTCGCGTTGTACGTATCGTTCTCGCGATGGCGGTTCGGATGATTCGTTAAAAGGCGTACCGGGAACTTCGATTTGTTCCTCATTCGTTTTCGGAGGCGTGTTACTCTGGGGTAACGTTTCTGACGGACAATCGTTTTCCGGTGATTTATGCGCAGGGACCTGTTCGTTTGTTGGTTCGGGAGGCGTGCTATCTTCGGGCAACGCCTTTGACGGGCTAATCTTTTCCGGTGGTTTATGTGCGGAAGGTTGTTCGCGGGCCCGGCTCCTTATAATTCGGGGTCCTATTTCTGAAGTGTCGCGGTCGCGTGTCGTCGAGCCTCGGTCGGCTTTATCGGTCCCACGACAGGTGTCGTTCTCGGGTACGGTCGGGGGAGATTCACTGCGCGGTCTTTCGGAATAGGGTAAATAACGGTCCCTTTGCCGGGTGCGACTCCTGGTTGTTACCGGGCATGCATGATTTTTAGTCCCGTTTACCGGGTTCCGCGATAATACATCGGTATTGACGTTAGTTTTTCGCGCTTTATACACGATCTCGTACGCGTATTCGGCCAGTTTCAATCTCCACCAGACTAGGCGAGATGTGGAGTTTTTTACATTATGCATCCATAGCAATGGTTTATGGTCAGTAACTAAAGTAAATTTCCTACCGTACAAGTATGGGCGGAAATGTTGTACCGCGTACACGATGGCTAGTGATTCTTTTTCTATTGTTGAATAATTTTGTTCCGCTTTGTTCAGTGTGCGCGAGGCGTACGCAATTGGGAGATCTTTACCTATAGTTCCTTGACTCAAAATTGCTCCTATAGCGTATTCTAAGGCATCGGTCGTTACTACGAATGGTTTCGTGAAATCCGAATATTGCAAAATAGGTTGTTTACACAGCGTTACCCTTAGTTCGTTAAACGTTGCCTGTTGCTTGTCTCCCCAACTAAACGCGGTGTCCTTTTTTAGTAAATCCGTAAGTGGTTTTGTTATTTTAGAAAAGTTTTGTATAAACTGACGATAGTACTCTGCAAGTCTTAAGAACTGTTTGATATTCTTAGGGGTTTTAGGTGCCGGAAAATTTTTGACGGCTATCAATTTGTCTGGGTTTGTTACCTCCCGTTTTAAAAATTCGCATTTGTCGGGTTGCAATTGAAGATTAGCGCTACGTAGTCGACTCATCAGATTTTGAAATTTAAGTTCGTGTTCTCTTAATGAACTTGCGTATACTACGATATCATCCAAGTAGACAAATATTTCGTGCCCCTGCATCCCCGTTAACACGTGATCCATTAATCTTTGAAGAGTCGAAGGTGCGTTTTGTAGACTGAAAGGCATTCATTTCAATTCATAATGTCCGTAAGGGGTAGAAAAAGCGGTTTTATGAGCATCTTTGGGATCCTTCTTTATGTGATGGAATCCTGAGGCTAAATCAAAGACCGAGAAATATTTCGCTCCTCCGAGTTGATCTAGTATTTCCGTAATCTGCGGCAAAGGATACGCGTCTCCTATTGTTTTTTCGTTAAGTATACGGAAATCCAATACCATGCGCCAGAGTTTATTCCCTTGGGAATCTGGTTTTTTCGGTACTATCCAAAGGGGTGAATTATAAGGCGAGTTTGATTCTTTAATTACGCCGGTATCTAAGAGTTTCTGGACTTGTCTTTGAATTTCTTCTTTGTGAACCGGTGTTAGCCTGTATTGTCGCGTATTTATCGGAGTTTCGTCGTTTGTTGGTATCTGGTGTTTTAGCGTGTTTGTATGTCCTAATGGTTCTTCCAGTAAGAGAAATCTGTCTACATTTTCAAAAATGAGATCGTCTACGCTATCCATCTCTTCCTCGTTTAGATGGTTCAATCGCAGCAAATTCTTTACTTTCATCGCGCGTGTTTCCCTTTCTCCTAAATCTTCTAGTTTATTATCTTCTTTTATCGTAAAAACCTTCCGTGGTTTCTGAATTCTATTTTCCTTTTCTGCCCGAGTTTCGAATTCTCGAATTTTTACGGTAGGGACCTTTATCCTAACGTCGTGGTTCGTAGTGTTTATTACTCCTAAATGTCTCTTTTTGTCCTTTCCTACTTTTACCACGGCTTCCCCGCAGAATATTCCTTTTTCTATCTTTATACGCGATATATATCCTTTTTTAACCTCTGGGTTAAGTACTTTAACAAATATCTGCGAATATGCCAGGGCGGATATTGTTATCTCATCGTCGCTTTCGAAAGGTAACGAGCCGTCGTCCCATTCCAGGTGGTTTTCCCGGTAATTAATCGATGCGTTACGCTCTACCCAGAAATCGGATCCTAAGATTCCGGCTTGAGGAATTGGAAAATCATCGGCTACTGCGTGAAAAGGCGTTTCGCGTCCCAAGATGCTTAACTTTATTTTGACCGTGGGCGCGAAACCTTCCCGCGTGAGGTGAACCGTGACATCGCGACAATATATTATTTTAACCTTTCCTTCTAATTTCTTTACTTCTTTATCAATTCCTACTTTTTCTTTAATTATTTCTTTTTCCTTTACTTCCCCCTTTTCCCTTAACTCTTCATTATTCGTTCTTTCTATCGCGCGCCCTCCTCTTTTAGCGCAGGTACACATGCATTTATCGCAACTATTTTTATTTTTTAGTTCGCCAACGAACAGGTTGGACATCCCGTCGGTTCCGCGCTCCAGTTGTCCGCCTGAGCGCGGTATTCGTCGTTTCCCGAATCCGAATATACTTTTTGATCTTCGTCGTCCGAATTGTGAACACGACAGGTCCGCACTGCGCGTTGTGGGCGATCACGATATCCGTCCCCAGAGTTGAATTCGCGTGCGTTTGTACGTGGAGCTTGCGTCGGTTCGCCCCTTGAGTAATTCGAATTCGGCTCATCCATATTTCGCGACCCTTGCGTCCTTGGCCCGTTGTCTCGGTTGTTTCGGAAACCCGGTCTTTGGTTATTATCATTTAATTGTCGGTTATATATAGGTTGTTGGTTGAACCGCGGAGGTGAGTTTACAGATCGCGGGTAGTAATCTCGATTTTCGTAAGAGCCTGATTGTCGGGACGGTCCTTGCGATCGCTCGTTTCGGTTGGAATGGGGAAAGTAGCGGGATCTTGATTGGTAACGATCGTTATACCCCGCATTTCTTGGTAAATTTCCTAGATATGACCAACAACTTGACACGACGTGACCTAATTTATGGCAGATCTGACTCCGCGGGGGTTCCGGTTGGACGGTTCTGACCGCTGCGGGTTTTTCGTGGGTCGCGGACTGTCCTAATGCTACGCGCCGGATGTTTTTTACTATTTCCAACTCTTTTTCCGCGTCGATTGCTCGATTAAAGCTCTCGTCTAGAGTTCCGCAACGCGTAGTTTTGCTGGAAATTTCTGTTTTTAAATCTCGAATAAAACTGCTAACTAGATTTTCTTCGGTTACTTCCTCAAAGCTTAAACATACTGTTTTACTTCTGCGTTTTTCCGCGTCCAAGATCCGTTTTCCTAATTCTTTCACTCTATGCGCGTAAGCTATCCACCGACTCTTCCGCTTTCTGGCATATATACGTCAATTTTCCTTGCGCTTCGTACACTGCTTTTCGGGGACCGTTAATATTTCTAAGATGTTCTAAGAGTTCGTTCATTGTACTAAACTGGCGTCCTAAGATTGATCGATGGGCATCCCCGAATAGTTTATTCCGTAATGATTTCACGAGAATTTCTTCAGATTCTGGTGAGATTATATTCAAGGCTTCCTCGCATCCCTCCGCAAAATATACGAATGCCATATTTTCCCCGTTGTACACCGGGATGGCGTCCAAAGCGTCTCGATATGATGATATATTATGTATAGGACTTACTTCTTGGGTAAGTAATACCGTTCTTTGTTTCATTTGCGACCTTATCTCCTCGATCTCCCTCTGATGCCGTGTAGCGGTTCGGTGTGATTCCTCTGGTGCCGTCAAGATTTCTTGTTGCGTGTGGAAACTCCGGTGATGTCTCTCCAGATCGCTCTGTACCTCCGTTTGTGGCCTCACTGGTGTGTGTTGCGTTGCCATTGTTTCCCTCTTTTCTTCCGTTTCACCAAATTAATGCCCCCTTTTGAATTTCACTTTTTATGATTTCACGCCTCTCGAATCCCACCGCTGTCACCAAATTTATCTCACGATCTACTGTCGGGACCGATTTTTACATATTAAATATATCACGGAGATTCGCGATTTTTCGGGGGCAACGTGCCTACGCGACACTCCCCTGGGATGAGGCGAATTATTTAATATCTTTGGGCGAATTTCTCGAGGGATGAGGTGAATTCTAGCATGAAACCACCGTAGGGATGCGCTTGTTCGAGGAAAGGTACCGGAGTGGATGCAGGAAAATGATTGATTTCTTCAACACTGCCGAGGTTCTCTTTAGTAACAAAGGTTTTTATTGCTTTCTCGAGTTTTAAATAAAAATGTCTGACCTTGGAATTCTGTCCGGCACGCGTTTTTCGTCTATCACGTTTACTCATCAAACCGACTGAAACGCTTGGGGGCCGCCGATACGCAAGTGAATGCGCCTCAAGCTTTCCGAAAACGGTTCAAGTCAGGACGTGCAAGGGACTTGTCGGGATTTCCTAGGCGCAAATGAATGCACTTCGGATTCTCAGGTTAACCCTTGTTACAAAACAGTTACTTAGAAAATCAGATTCTCCAGGGCTTTCGATACGCAAGTGAATGCGCCTGAGATTGCCCGGGATTGTTTTCAAAATTCCAAGTCCTTTCGATATTCAAGAGGTTTCGATACGCAAGTGAATTCGCCTCAGAAAACTGAAGGATATCTTAGGTTTCTGTGTCCCTAGATACTCGATGGATAGAATTGCAAGTTAAAACGAATTTAACAAAGTATATATATAAATAAAACTCTATGAATCTCACTGAATATAGGAGTCGGAGAGAGAGAGATCGAGAAGTGTCACCGAAATCTACTGGTTCCCGAACCGAGTCTAAGTCTGATAGTGCGTAAGCAAGTAAGTGCCCGCGCTGCGAAAAATACTCCCTTATATAATCGGGCCTCCCTTACCTGGGCTACCCCTTCTCTAGTCTGGGAAATTGTTAATGGCGGATATATTGTTAGTTACTATTCGAGGGTTTGACCCATCGCTCTGTTTATCGAGGACGCTTGATGGCCATCCGCTATCTACCCGCAAGGATGTTTATGACTAGGGTACCGGTGGCTCGCAGCTGTGGTTTGTTGGTTAAGCATTTGATTCTTGGTCCCTTTTTAAAAATATTTAAGGTTAGATTATTAGTTGAATATTTTGGGCCCCTTGAGCGTTCCCACGCGTTTATTTTCCTTCTTTTCTCTCGATCCCTTTCCTATTTCCTGAACTCGTCTTCGTCGGGCGCGCGCATGTTGGTGGCGGGCGCAAATACAAGCAGATCACAGTTTTGTGATTGCACCCGACTGCCAGCACATCGTGCGCCGCGGGTGGATTCTTACCCTGCTCGTCACAGATGGCCGTCATTGCGTATCGGAGCCACTCAAACTCCGCCCGCTCATCGACGAGCCTATCCAGAATACGCTCCGGCCAGGCCACGGCGTGGGCCGCCGCCATTAGGGCACCCTCGTTTAATCGGCTAAGCAAACATCGCGGTGGTTCGTTGCTCGCTGAGCAACCGTGCCGGGTTTGGTACAGATGGTCCTATAAAAATTTCATATCGGCCGCCACCCGCCAACCTAACACACGACGTGTTGCGACAGGGGTTGCCCACGTCAGGTGAACGATGGACTGCCCCGGCTATCTTACGTACGTCGGAGTGGATCCTTGATTGAGTAATCGGAGCCTCATTTCTGCTGCCCAGTCGAGCATTATTCGCCTTCCTGTGTCGTTTCTGGGGGATCCCTACGCCGTGACGTGGGCATTGAAATCACTCAGGACGAGTACCCGGCCAGGGGCAAGTCGGCAAGCACAACGTCCCACCTCGTCCAAGTACATCTGGAACACGTCGAGACCGCGGTTGGGCGAGATATAGTATCCCACCACCACGATGTCCTCATACTGTTCTGCTGCGAACCTGGACCTACGCTCTACCAGCGTGAAGGGTGGAGAACGCGGTGTGCCGAACCTGACGAAGGCCACGAGGCCGTCCGTGTCCCCCACCCAGTCTTAACCTTCCCCTCCAGGCATCCGTTCGTGGCAGCCAGGACTGCCTCCACCTGGCGAGGTGAGACGGAGTCGTCAAATCCATATAGACGGATTTCCGCTTTTTTCGAGGGTCAGACGACTCTCGCCCCGGTTCCCGCCAGGACCTCTGTTGTCCTTGCGCCCAACATGGGCGCTTTCCCACCGACCTCTGGGCCGGGGATTTCAACAATATGACCTCCCCTTACGGCTCGTCTTGGGCGCACGGTGGCGATGCCCTGTTCCGCCAGGTCAATATTTGATCTGGCGGTGGACGTCGATTCTGCATAGGAGATCCCTCCTGCCCCCTCTGCGGGGGGGCGTGATGGTGATTTCCGCAGTCCTAGGTGGCCGTGCCAAGCTCACCTTCCCTGTACTTGGCCTGGTTCCGTGGCCGCCATCAACCGGCCCTGTCGACTAGTTTGTCAAACGGGCTGGCGTAGACGCGGGGATGTGAGCTGCAACAGCTTTTTGCCGCCGTTGCCTCCATTTGGTTTTGCAGTCTGTTACCTGCGTCCAAGGTGGAGTCGCGTCTTGCGTAGAAGACGGGGTATGCGCTGCGGCCGGGAGCCAGGCAACGGCGTTTTTTATACTCGTCCGCTTGAGAACCAGGCACAGCTGTCCCTCACTTCGAACTGGATGATTTCAGTATGGTCAAAATTTTGGCCTGAAATACTGTAGGCAGTTTGTCTGTGGAAATGGTTGCCCTTAGGTTCGTTTTTTTAGCAGTTGAATCGCACTCTCAAACGGCCGTTTGTCCCTGATTCATTCGTATACCAGAAATCTGCTCTGGAATGTTGGAGTGGTTTATTGAATTTTCAGTCGTCTCTAGTTGGTATTTGAGCTTCAAAGTTCTTATTCAAATGCTGTTTTCTCGGTATTCGGTTTTGCCTGAAAATGAAGGGACTTTCGTGTAATAGCTTAAATCCGGATTTGTCGGGCCCGGTACCTCTCTACTCGCCATGACATTTTGACTGTTTGTCTAGTTGTCGATATAATATTCAGGTCTAGTGGTGGAATACAGTGTGCTACTTCCAGCGCCTTTTTTGGGGTGGTTGTCATGGCCCCTACCGCAGTCTTCAGATTGTAAGGGTTACACTTCTTGTAAGCTTTTCAGAAGGTTTCTGGTTTCCATCCTTTTCACCTTGGTTCTTGAAATTATCGCTGCATAGGTCAGTCTAAGTAGTAGTACTGCCTTGTATAACCACGGGTCTACATTGAACTTTAGGATCTAGAGTTTTTCTAGTACTCTTCTAAAAACCCAAAAGACTGAGTAAAATTTGATCCCCTTGTTCTCGAGATGCAGCTTCCAGTGAAGGTTCTGCTCTAGGTAGACCCCTGTGTATTTAATCTTAGATGTATATTGAATTTCCCAGTGCCCTAACCTCAGCGGTTCCATGGGTTCTACTTTGTATTTCTTGGTGAAGATCATAGCATCGGTCCTTGAAGGATTAACCTTTCATCTTTTGGCCTGACACCAGTTTTATGCGATTTTGAGAGCCTTATCAGTCAGCTATTTAAGAATTGAAAGAAATCTAGCTCTTGCTATCATCGCCAAATCGCCCGCATAACCTTAGATAGAGTTTAGATAGAGAAGTTTCTTATAGTTTGACTAGGGGGGTATTCACAACAAGGAACTACATCAGTGGTGATAGTACACCTCCTTACTGACATCCTGTGGTTGGTTTGCTTCCAAAGTCAGATCTTCAGCATTGACGATTATTCTTCTTCGTGCTAACATGCTTTGTATCTAGTTTTCGAGCGTGGTGGGAGTGTCGTGTCTAGTTATTGCCTTTTTAATTACCGCATAGGAGGTGCTAATAAGCTTTTTGCCCGGCTTTGGTATGAAAATGTCATTTGTATTTCTCCAGATTTGCGGGACGTTACTTAGAGCTGTACAAGCCATGGAAACTTTTGTCAGTGGACCTAAAAAGTAGATTAATTTTTGTTGAAGAAAGATGGGGTATATACCATCTGGTCTTGGTGTCTTGGAGGAAGCGAAGGTGTTCAGCGCCCATTCGACACCTTTTGGAGACACCACTTTAGCGACCGGTGAGTCTAGGAACTCTAGGTTTATAATTTTCGTAAATTACTGTGCCCCCTGGGTTGTCCGATGATAGACTGGTCTTATGAAATCCCTGATAGTGAATCTTCAGGAGAAGTTTCAGAAACTCTTTCATGTTTTCTATGCGGTCGAGGTTTGGACGCTTAATACAGCCCAAACTTTGTCGGTAGTTTTGACAGAAAATCTTGTTCAACCTGGATGCCTCTGAAGTACTTCCAATGTCGTTGCAAAATTCTATCCAATTCTTACGCTTGGCCTTCGTAATTTGCTTGCTGTACTTACGTTGGGAGTCTCTATACACATCCGAATGTTGTTCTAAGCCTGATCTCCTGGCTTTCTTATGTTTGTTCCTCGCTTTGGACCTGAGCTTTTGCAGCTTCTTGTTTGAACGTGAAACTTTTGTCGTTGAGCGTATTAGAGACGCGGGACAACTTGCTTCGAAGACAGTCCTAATCGAGGCTTTCACGTATTGTGCCGTCGAGTACAGGTTGTTATGAGAGTGAAATTCGGTTGGAGCTTTAGTTAGCATGGCCTATAGGTCTTTCTTATAGTCTTCCCAATCAGTTTTTCTCGGATTTTGTATCCACTTTTCTTTTACGCTGTGGCGGAGAACGAACTGTATACTACTGTGATCCGATCTTGAAGCTCTCCGTGCACAGAGAGATGGCTGTAACATCTTCCCTTCCAGAATCGCTGATGATGGATGCGTTACCTTTATTTAATAAGATGAGTCCTGCTTCCATAACAAAGGTGTCGAGGCTCTTTTCTTGATGTCCAAGATCTCCCAACCGACATGGTGAGAGGTTGCATTACATCTCAAGAGGAGTTCGAGCTCTTTCTCCTTGGAATAGGAAATTAGTCTGCTGATTTCCTCTGATGGTGGTGATTCCTTGGAGTCATACGGCATATAAGCAGACCCCACTAATACCTCTATTGTCCACCCTTTCTCCAGGTTGATTGTTGTCTGGATCACTGCCACATCTTCATAGCTGAGCTATGGCATAAAAGCCGCTGTTATTTCTTTTGTAATAACGCACGCTCTAGTTTTTTCGCTTGTATTGGCCTTGTAGATTGCTCTACAGCCACTCAAGCCTTTGATTTTACCATGCAGGAGTCATGGTTTTTGAATTAGTGATATAACTGTCATCATATTAGCCATGTCCCTCACTAACATAATTGGGGCACTTTTGGTGGGATGCAGATTAAGCTTGTAACCATTTAGGTTACATGCGTTTCTAAGACCGTGCCGCCTAGGCGTGCGACTCTGCGTTGGCGCGTTTCGAGAACCCGCCGAGGGGTGACGCTCGCGATTTGGGAACGCGTCGAGCTCCTGAAAGGAATCAACGAGACACTCGGGGAGCAGCCGTCGCGCAACGAAGTTAAAAGTGTAAACCGTAGCGAATCGGGAACGGAGTGGCGAAGCAAATCTTCCGTACCCGGGAGTGGGATCCGTGCCCTCTACGACCTGCAGGAGTCGATCTCCGTCGTAACCTGGCTACGAAAGGGCTCACCTTTTGTGAGTAGCGAAAATCATAATCTTTGCAAAAACCGTCGGCGTTCGGATCCCGAGGTCGCAACGGTAGCTGCCGAGTCGACGTCGAGCCGTATATATTGTAAAATATCCTTTCTCTGTATAAGTCCCCCCAATTATCTACGTATTTATTTATTCTATATTTACTTATTTATTCTATATTTATTCATTTATTTGTTTAGTATTTATTTATTCGTTGCCTATTAATTTGTATACCCTATTGTTAATCGTACGGGTAACAATATACATACAAAATAAAGAAAATTTGTTACGACGGGTAACAAGCTGTATGATTGGAATATCGAGGACAGCCATTAAATTAGGCTGTTTCTTTGGTCTCCATTACTGTGTCACCCCTTTTGCTGCCTTTATCCAGCCCCTTGATGGTAGCTCATCCTATCCCGAACAAGACCCGAAATTAAGTTTCTTTATGGCTCCCAACGATCGTTCGTCCATCAGACAGGCATAGTGGGCGCACTTAGCGTTTTTGGTATCTCTCCCACTGATGACCATCCAGTCGCCGTTTGCCAGGTCGATATTCTGCAGTTCCAGGAGTTTAAGAATCTCCTCGGTTGTCGATTCCGGGTCCTTCGCGTGGATGATCATTCGATGTTTCTCAGCAAGATTATCGAGCGGCACGACGCGGAAGGTTTTATCCCTGATCTCCCTCGTGTTGATTTAACCGACGAGCCATCCTTGTGTTGCCTCGCTCGCGCAGGAAAACACCAGCGCGCCGTCTCTCTCCTACGATCCCGAAAAAACTGGAACTGCTGCGCCTTCAAAACATAGGATGCGCCCTCTTACAGTTTTCCTAATCGCAGCTACCTCTTCCGCTGCAGGTTTGTTTGCTAAATAGTCTTCCGTTATAACTGCTAATTTTACTATACGTTTTATTACGTCGGCATACGACCCATGTTCTACGATGTTGGACCTCTGAACCTAATGATCTTCCGACGAGTTAGAAGTACAATGCTGCGGCTTAGCTTGCTTTACGGTGCCAGTGAAAGCATTCTCCTTTTTACCCTTAGAGTTCTCGCTAGAAACTTCTAGAGGGGTTTGTGCGTCCCTCTCGTTTTTTTTTTTTAGAACTATAATGTATTTTTTCTAAGGCTGTGAAATAATTCCTTTTAAATCTATGACATAGTTGTTGCCAAACCACAATTTATTTTACATTAGAGGATTTGTTCAATTAAGTAATGTTACAAAATCGTTGCATGAAAGAACTCTGATTCAGATGTATCTTCTTAAAGGACATCTTTTCAGTTTTTAATGGTAATTTATTCTATCTCATTATACTGATATTAAGTTATATTAAATTCTAAACTTTTATATTTGTATATTTATATGTACAATACATTTAAGTATGTAAATGTGTATGATAACGATTATGATTATACACTTTGGCGCGGCTTATAAATCCTGCGTTTGTCAATCGTATAGACAAGAAATCGAAACCAGTCGCTTGAGACTAAAGTTGCTGCGCTGTTATGCCCATCTTTATCAAACATTGTTTTAGCTGTTCCTTTTGTGCGGCAAAATACGGAGGCCAAAAGCTTGGAAAACGGCATCACGCGGGTTAAATAAAAATGTTCGGTTCCTACCTAGGCGACACTAATCGTCAATTCATTGTATCGATATTATTATTCTATGTAAAAGTACTGTTTGTGTACGAAAAATGCTTCAATTTATAATAAATATTAAACTTATTTCATTTTAATTTTAATGTAGAATAGGCTTTCACACTTTATAGAAGATTGGAAATCACTTGTTAATGGCTTTACAATTTTTTCTATGATTCCTTCTCAACAACTGTAAAAAAATTCAAAAAAAGCTACAACAATGTAGTGGATAGAAGCTCGAACTTCCATGCAGCAGACCCGCGTTTGAATCCCATACATTCCATCACCTTTGGTTTTTCTATGTGATATGCATACTATAGCTTTGGTGGTTCGAAACACTTTAAAGAGTAGGTTGTAGGCCAAATGACCTTAACAATCGGTGCCGAAAATGAGTTTTAACCCTTTGCGCTCAAGGCCCTTTTTGCTTGTGCGATCCAGCAACTCGAGAGCAGTTAGTCGCTTACACTTATTTCATGAGTTCTCCTCTCAATTGGTCAACCAAAGTTTTCAAGTATTGTATGTGGCTAAGCGGCCGTTTGTTTATCTGCTTCTTTGCTGATTTATAAAGAATATATGAATTGATAGCCATTCCTTATCAATTTCATTTTCGTTCATAAGCTGTCTATGTATAGATGTAATTTCGTATGTTATTGACAAAAAAGTAAATTCATGTTCATTAAAAGGCATTTCTTTGTCGTGTTCCATGCTTATTGGGCTCAGTAACTTTGAGAGAAATATTTTGATTACCAAGAAAGTTAAGCTCGAACTAACGTCGAAGGCACAGTCCGACTCGCGGTTGTGAGCGTTTTTAAGATAAGACATCTTTGTGGCTATTCTAAAATGTATTGTGTCACTCGACACTTCATAAGATAATACACAAAAGGCAAGGAGTAGACTCGTGAAGCGATATTTGTTAGGCCAAACCTAAATAAACATCGTTATCGCTCGATCCGAGTGGATTTACCGCATTGATCCGAATGGTGCCCGAGTGGTGACGCTCGAGTTGTCGCATCACATTCAGCGGTGCCTGAGAGGCACCGCACGAGCGCAAAGGGTTAGAAAATTAACAAAAAATGAAAAGAATAATTCAATTCATAAATTTACCGCAGAAAATCGTAGAGATAATGTCAAAAAATCTCATTTTTACAGAATTGGTATTTCATATCATTGGACATCGAGTCTCATAAGATATTAGGTATTCTCTATACCTCGTCAATACTTATTTTGCACCCATAATTTAGCATGTAGCACGGAAATTTTAAGAAGGCCAAGTAGCCTCTAAACAGGTAAAAAAAATTATATGTTAGGTCTATTCTATATGCTCGTCTGTGGCTTATTGTCCATTTCGTTCTCATTGACGTGTTACGCCGCGACGACGGAATTGTTTCACTAGGCTGATAGAGGTGTTATCACGCGATGCTCTTCTGCGGTTCCACAGATGTTTAAATGTTACCGTGAAAGACTGAAATTGGAGAATGTCGACTTTCACCAGTGAATGTCAGCATTCACACAGTATCAGGTGTACCGGTATGAAGTGAGCGTTTTTTTGTGAAAATGAAACACCAATTTTGAATGGGAAAGTAGAAATATTTTATTCAAAGCATTGACCATTGCTTTCTACACATTTATACCACTTTTCTGGCAATTTGTGGATACCACAAATAGAAATTTTCATCTTTTGAAGCAAACCAATCAGACAACCAATTTTCGACTTCTTCGTAGGAATCGAAGTGCTGCTCAACGAATGCGTGTCCCATTGATGAAAACAAATGGTAGTCGGAAGGGGTCAAGTCTGGTGAATACGGAAGGTGGGGTAGCAGCTCCCAGTCAAGTGCTTTGATTGTATCCTGAACCGGTTTTGCTTTGTGTGAAGATGCATTGCCGAGTAACGAAATGACTTTGCCGTGTCTTCTGGCCCGTTCTGGTCGTTTTTCGATCAATGCATGGGTCAAATTGATCATTTGTTGTCTGCAGCGATTAGTATTAACAGTTTTACCAAGTTTTAGAAGCTCATGATACACCACACCTTTCCGATCCCACCAAACACAGAGCATTGCTTTCTTGCCGAATCGATCTGATTTTGCAGTCGATGTTGATGGTTCTCTCGAATTAACCCATGATTTCTTCCGTTTAGGATTCTTAAAATAAATCCATTTTTCATCGCCAGCAACAATTCGATGCAAAACTGATTTTCTTTCGTGTCTTTGAATCAAAATTTCACAAGTGTTTTTACGGTTTTCCATCTGTCTTTCATGAAATTCATGTGGCACTCATTTTCCACACTTTTGGATCTTTCCCATAGCTTTTAAACTGTCAGAAATTGTTTGTCGTGCAACATTTAACATTGCTGCCATTTGCTTTTGAATCAAAGTATCATCTTCATCCAATATTGCTTGCAATTCGGCCTCTTCAACCTTTTTTGGTGATCTTCCACGTTCTTCATTTCTCGCATCAAATTCATTATCCCTGAACCGTTGAAACCATCTTTTGCATGTTGCTTCTGATAGAGCATGATCACCATATGCCTCGACAAGCATTCGATGCGACTCTGCAGCACTTTTCTTCAAATTAAAACAAAAAATTAATGCTTTCCGCAAATCATCGCTTTCTGGTAAAAAATTCGACATTTTTACCACGATGAAAAAATATGACGTTGTTTGTTCAATGACTTGATGTATATTAAATATGTTTGACAGATGTCATATCAACGAAACAAAAAAAAAATTAAGGCTCGTTCACAACAAATGTTACCTATCGACACATTTGTATCTTAACTCTCACTTCATATCGGTACATCTGATATGTCCGGTGAGCCGACAAAGAAGAAACTGGCTCTCTCTCGCCAAATCCTTTGTTCTGCTGAGAGTCGATCAGCTTTGTCAGTCTTGTGCAAGCTTTGATGATGCGAGCAACGTTTTCTTAATTTTTTTTTCCGATACCGTAATTTATACTGAATGGATACTGCAGTAAATCAGGATCTTTTTCTTGAAAAGGTAAATGCATTAATTGCGGGTAAACGAGGAGACAATTGTTTTTATTTTTCTCAAGAAAAGTACTCTAAAATACTTTCTGAAGTGGTTTCTGCTAAAACTAAATGCAACACACTTTTTGATTTCAGACGATTAAAACATTTTGACGTTTTAAAAATTAATGATGAAAAGAAGTTAATTGTGCTATTAAAACCAGGGGCAACAAATATGCAGTATTATGTTACTAACAAAGAATTGTTCAGTATACTATATGAAACTCACCAGAATATGTCACGGAGGACGAATACGTATGCTTAAAGAGTTGCAAGTTAAATACAAAAATATTACATATGAAGTGGTAATGTTGTACTTAAATTCATGCAAAAGTATCGAATGAAACACAGTGCACCTAAGAAAGGTATTGTTGTCAAACCAATGGTCAGTTTTGAGTTAAACTCAAGATGTCAAGTTAATCTGATAGATCTGCAATCGAACAAAGACAGCGAATAGAAGTTCATAATGGTGGATCAAGATCATTTAACTAAGTTTGTCCAGCTACAACTTTTGAAAACTAAAGGAGCTGAAGAAGTAGCGTATCACGTTCTTTCAATATTTTTAACATTTGGCGCACCAGCAATATTGCAATCAGATATGCGCTATGTGGAAAGATGTTAAGATAGTTCATCGAAAATTTTGAAGATTGGTCTTCACATCAAGTTCTGACTGAAAAATACGAGTTAATTTCTATAAAAAGATTGGCCGCAAAAGAGAATTTTTTGTTGCAAGCAACAAAAATGTTACGAACCTCACAAAAACAATTTCCTCCTGCTCAAATTGGTGATACAGTACGTATAAATAGCCAAAATGTGTTAGCGGTTGTTGTTGGCATAAAAGACTCCGACTTGTATAAACTTGCAAATAAAAACGATATCCTCAAGCAGCTTTACACACGTAATCAGTTCGTAATTTCTAAAGAAAAGTTACTTTCTATAGATGAGATTTTATTTTAAGAAATCGCTGAGAGAAGCAGCTACAGCTAATTTGAGAATCAGGGGCAAGGCTATACACGCTGTCATCGCAAAAGGAAGTGTTCCACAAACAAATGCAGTTGTAAAAGCAAGGGACTCTTGTGCAATTCAAAGTATCATAATAGTTTAAGTTGTTGCAATAAATAAGATTTGAATCACATAATTAAGTAATTTTTTATTACTATTATTTTCTTTTTTTATTTCAAGTGTACTGTGTTTTAAATTCTTAGTCACGGCTCTCGGAAAGAGAGGCAAAAAAGTTACGTCATCCTTGTGATGTTTTATAGCGACTGAATTACGGAGAAGAAAATATAAATCTCCGACATGTTTAACATTCACTATTAGTGCGTAGTAAATGTCGACATTTACCGGTGTAAGTCAGAAATAAGGGTATTTAGTAAATATTTCGGACATACGCCAAGCGACTATGCGAATGTTGACATTAAGCGGTGAAAGTCGATATTTTCCAATTTCGGTCTTTCACGGTAACATAAACACACAACGCGATTCCGTTTGTGCAACGCTATAGACGACATATCTCGCGTGTTTCATTATTAAATTAAGAGCTTAAATTCGAAAAACCGTTCATTCCGCAAACGGTACAGGACAGAAAATTGTGATATTGCATTACGTGATATTGTACATTTATGAGTTGTACTGGTGCAGTATGTGCAGTTCCATGGTTTGAATTTTATCACACGAAAAAAATAAATTTTAAATATTCACATATTAATATTTTTGTTTTCTATATGCCGTTTCTAGAATTAATACTTTTTCGAACTAAAGCTCGTAATCTAATAATGGAACACGCGAGATATGTCGTCCGTGTCATTGCATGAACGGAATCGTGGCGCGTTATAACGTTTGTGAGCTTATTGAAACAGTTTCGTCGTCCCGACATAACACGTCCATCAGAACGAAGTGGTTAACATATTAATATATTAGCTAAATTATGTATACGTGGTAAAAGAGAAAAGTCTTTTAAGAGAGTAACCATTTTATTATGATCGCATTTCATGGATACCCCTTGTGACATTAAGGAGGTAGGGCGTGCCGTTTCCCTGGGGTGTGGAGTTTGTCTTTGTACTGTACCGAACAAAGGAGACGGTGAACAAAAGGGATTACGGATAAAAGAACTGGCCAAGCCACAGGAAAGGCAAACGAGATATTTAAAAGCCAGCCTAAAAAGTATTATTATTAACTTTTTAATTTCAATGTCTTGAACTGAATATTTTTGTAACTTACTGATAAGATTTGTTTCGATTAAAATGAGCTCAAAGAGGATATAATTACGATCACATTTACTTATTTAATATTTATTTCGTAATTGATTTTATTAAACTTTTTATCGAATTACAAATGTGGTTTCCTTAGAAATTACAGAAAATATCGTGTACATGTCAAAATGTAAATCATGCTTTCATAATGTCCGCTAAATGTATAAAGTACAGTGCGATATAAATTATCTATGAGCGACATTAACACGTTCAGCGCGGCGCCGGTCTCTGGGAAGCAGCAGTGAATTTTTCGTTTGGTCAGCGTCGATTCCTGGGCCCGGCAGGATTAAACTTAAAAAATGAATGTAGACATTTTAATGAAATTTACTAAAACACTCTAAACAAAAATGTTGCTTGGATTTACGCCTATTACAAAACGTGACAACTTTCTTGGCAACATTTTTGGCTATCTTGTGTCCAAGTAGTTTTGAATTGTTATTATAACATTCCGAATAATATCTTCGGTTTTTATGCACGTCTTCATCCTTTTCGAGTAATATATGAATCCATCTTTCAACTTGGATTGGAATTTTCTCATCTAGATATCTACCCAGTGCGTGCAGTCGTTTGCTTTGAAGTCGCGATTCACCCTGTATCGTCGTATCGCTTGAGCGCTTGCTCGCTGCCAGCTGAATGGAAGGGACAGCAATTTTGGTGCCGCGTTCAACGTGTTAAGGATGCAGGGAGCGCTATCAGAGCGACTTAATAAGAACGGTGACACGATTCGACGAATAACCTACAAGTATAAGCTAACTGTAAGGGTTGATGGTGGTTTGTTTGTCAGGAGTCCGTGATGATATGTGATGGCAAGCAGAACGGAAAAGTATAAGGCAAGGATGTAATATTTCAATGACCTTTCTGGCAGTATAATAAATGATATATTGATTACAAAGTAGTCCTAGCCTATTTTTACACTCGCTCTATTATACGTGTATTCCCTATCTTTCTACCCTTCTATGCTTGCTTTCCCGCTAGACTTTCTTTTTCGCTTTCCACATCTTACTATTCTCTTTCGCTTTCCAAATCTTACTTCTCTCACGACTCCCACGCACTGGTTATACCCTCGACATTTCACTGCCGCCTCTACGACCAGATCTTCTTCTCCCACTAGGGTTTGTCACCACTTATCGGTGATATATACAAACGCTGTCTTCCACAATTTCTCAGTACTTACATAATAATCACGATGCGGCCCTATTTTAATAACCTTAATAATGCAGAAGACACCATCAGAGCTACATAATGAGAAAGGAGACATTATTCGATGAATAACATTTAAGCATAAGCTGATCGTCGGTTACCGTGTTACCGTGAAATAAAATTAGTTACTCGTAGCAAAGACATAAGATTACATATCTATTAAATAAAAATTAGATATTGTAGTTCGGAAAAATGTACAGAAAAGTTTTAGAACTTTCCTGTTATTATTTCAAGTGTGTCAACAGTCAATTTTTTAAATATGATCAGAAAAATTGTGAAATAAAATAAATTATAGGATGGAATTTACGGCAGTTTATTGTATTGATGTCATTGCATAAAACAAACCTTCAAACAAACCACCTTTATAACAGTAGTCGCAATGTGTTCTCTCGTGACCTTATACACCCACGCGCGCGCGTCACAATGGAAACGCTCCTCCATGGCCGTACCTACATGGAGATGACTCGGGCTTTTTTATTCTCCTAACATTCTGCTTTCATCGACATGTTTGTTCTGTCCTATATCTAAATTTATTAATCGAATCCTCCGCGCGGCCTCTTTCTGCAGTATTAACTGCTCGCAGAAGGAGGCCACGGCGCGTCAGGACCTTCCGCTGTCCAGCATCGCTTGGACGATGGCTGGCAGTGAGAGATCCTCTTCTACTTCATCTCGCAGGACACAGCGCTCGCACGCCCACGAGAGACAGAACTCCAGCGTGTGCTGCAATGTGTCCTGCGCATCGGGGCAGTGATGGCACTGCGTCGTCCTCTCTTTCTCTATCCGATACAGGTGCTCACCGAAGCAGCCATGCCCGGTGAACACCTGCGTCAGCCTGTAGGTCAGCCGTCTCCAGGTCCTGCCCAGCCACTTTTCGAGACTAGGCAGGACAGCCGCGACAGCGCGCTGTCCTGCGTTGGCGGATCGGAGAGGCATCTTTGTCACTCCGATACAGCGCGCCCCCGGGCTTGGCGCCTCGCGGTCTCCTCGTCGATCGTCGGTTTTGGCGGAGCATCCCTGATCCTGCGGAGGGACGAGGAATGAAAATACCTCTCCTTCATTTCCTTCGCCAGGAGTTCCATGGATATCTGACCCGCCCGCACCATTGTCGCCGCGTAGGAGGTCGTGCGGTAGGCCCGCGCGATCTTGATGGCCACCCGCCTTTCAATCCCGCGTAGTAGGTTCCGGCTGTGCCGGCTGACCATCAGGTCGCGCGACCACACCGGGGCGCGTACAGGACTCCACACGAACCCCGCATACATGCGACAGACCCTTTCTTTGAGCCCGCCGAGGGTCGGCAAAAGGCGGCTGAGCCAGCCCGCCATTCGTTCCGCTTGGGGTTCTAGGCGATCGAAATGCGCCGCGAAGCGCCACTGGCTGTCTAAGGTGAGCCCCAGATACTTCATCACAGGGCGCAGCTTGACTTCGGCTTGACCTACCAAGAGCCGGGACTTGGGTGGCTCCCCACGGCGGCAAAGGTTAAAAAACCATATCGCCCCCAGTTTGTGGGAAGCCACGCGGAACCCGAGCTCCTCGATCCTCCGGACAACGCATGCTACCCCGTATTATAGTGTCCGTTTGTGTCCACCCCGTACAGTCCGTTTGTAGTCCACCCCAGTGACGAGCACGAAAGTGTCATCCGCGTAACACGTCACGCTGACACCGGGAGGGAGGTCGACCCGCAAGACCGAGTCGTATGCGACGTCCCGCAGGATTGGCCCTAACACGGACCCCTGCGGAGCGCCGGACCCAGTCTCCAGCACGACCAGCATGCCCGACCTGTTCGGATATTCTACCCACTTGTCGATAGATAGTCCCCGATCACGTCCTGGAAGTAGGTTGTGCACCTAATGGTATCGGAGCCCCTCCAAGATGGTCTCCCAGGGAAGGGTTTGAATGCGTTTCAGATATCTAGCAATATCGCCAACGTCACCCCGCTCCGTGGGACGGCCTTTTTACGTCGTCGGGCAGACAGATCAGCCGGTATGCCGCGGGAGACTCAGCAAGCCGACCCTCCTTTCTGTTCAGGACCAGACGGCTCTGTATCCACAATGGGGGGAACTGGCTAGACTGGAGGAAGCCGTTAAATAGTTCCACTAGTCTGGCCTCGAGGATGCCTCGGGTAAAGAACTACGCACGTCCGTGGACGTCATTAGGACCCGGGGCAGTGCGGTGCTTAAAAGCCCTGGACAACTCCTCTCTTGTGACCTCCAGCTCGTCGGACGAGATGATGAGCTCCGATTAGGTGTCAGGCAGCGGCCACTGCGACACTCTCCCCTAAGATGTGGGGAAGAGCACCGAGACGACTCCCCCAAGTAGCTGGGGGTCTAGGGACTCCGTAATCGGAGGAACCCATAGGCGAATCTTATCAATTACCAGACAGTATGCGCGCTCCCATGGGTCATTGTCCAGAGTTCCGAAGAGCTCTTGCCAAACCCGAGCCTTTGCCGCTGTGATGTCCTGCCCAAGGGCTCCCTCTACTTCACGGAAGCCCTCGTAAAGCTCGGCGACCCACGCCTCGTCACAGTTATATCTTTTACGGACGCGGCTGTACCGACGTCGTGTGCGAACGCATGTCTTACACAAGTTCGCAATGGCACCCGACCACGAGTACACCGCGCGCCGCGGGTGGAGTCTGTCTCGAGTCATGGCGGCGTCACGCACGGCCGAAATTGCGTGCTGGAGCCATTCGGACTCCGTTCTCACGTCGGCAGGCTCGGCCGGTTTGGGCTCTGGCCAGGCCACGGCGTGTGTTGCGGCCATCATAACATTCTCGTCTATTCGCCTGATCCATCATCGCGGTAGTGCGTTGCTCTTCTAACAGCCGTGTCGGGTCTGGTTTTCCTGACGAGTGGCAGCCACGTCCATCAGCACGTAGAGATGGTCCGAGAGGGACTTCATCTTGGCCGCCACTCGCCAGCCCGACATGTGACGCGCAACGATAGTGTTTGCCCACGTCGAATCAATGATGGACTGCTCCTGCCATCTTACGCACGTCGGTTTGGAGCCACAATTCAACAGACAGAGCTCTACTTCTGCCACCCAGTTAAGCATCATCCGCCCTTGTACGTCGTCCTTAGGGGATCCCCACGCCGTGGCGTGGGCGTTGAAGTCCCCCAGGAGGAATACCGGGCGACGGACTAGTCAGACTGTACATTGCCCAACCTCGTTCAAGTATGTCGCGAATGCTTCGAGCGATGTCCCCCAATTGTGCCGCCGCGTACCCCATTCCGCGCTCTATCAGCGCGAAGGGCGGTGGGCGCAGCGTGCCGAACCTGAGAATCGCCACAAGGCTCCTCATATCCCCCACTCAATCTTGGTGTTCCAGGACACGATACGATTTCGCGGCCACTGCCAGCCCGATGTTCCACTCACGCAGGGCCTAGACCATTAGGTCGCGCGAGTGATTCAAGTTGGACTGGAGAAGGCGATGGGACATGAAGATTATCCTATGTCTATAGCATCCTCCACGCTAGCTGCCGGTCTTGTCCGTTTCTCTGACTTTCCCAGACAGGCGACTTCAGGAGCAGTCGCCGATCAGCCACCCGACTAAAAGCAAGTGGTCGTTCTGGCAATCCCACAGGCAGGTTACCGTTGTGGCTGTGGCGTCCCGCACCCTGCGCATAGTTCAGCCCTCCACCATTTGGAAGGCGCAGGATGCACTGCCGACGCGGTAGTCGGCCTTCCTCCCAAGGTTGCTGCATAGCGGATATTAGAGTGGTGCCCGCGTGGTGGTTTGTGTCACCATACCGGTAGCAACGCCCACTGCGGTCCACGGTACGCGGTTACTTGGAGCTGGTATGACCCAACTCCAGGCACCGGAAACACCGCAGAGGGTGTGTTGCCAGAAACTCCAACTTGACGAAGGACGAACACGCGTTTAAACAAGCCGACCAACACGCGACCGTCCGCAGCGATCCTCTTCCCCGCCACGAGCGGGCATTGGACTCAAATAGAATACAAACCAGAGGGAGAGGGGGTCCGAATCTCTCCGGTCTTCACCTCTCCCTCCAGGCTTCCGCCCGCCGCGGGAATAGCTCGCGCTATATCTTTGGGCGAGCCCTTTTAAGCCGGTTTCCGCTTTTTTGGAGGGCTGAACTATCTTCGCTCCGGTTCCCCCCAGAGCCTCTACCATCCGTGCGCCCAGCGCTGCCGCCTTCTCCCAGAGCAGAGCACCCGTTGCTGCCTGTCTGGGGCATATAACAGTGATACCCAAATCTGTCAGGTCTGTTTTAGACCTGGTGGTGGACATCGCCTGCGGATACGACTGGTCCACTCCTTGTGGGACGGTCAGGGTTACGGCCGCCATTTTTGGCGTCCGTGTGAGAGGCGCCTTTGCCACTGGCCGGGTTTCGCTGGTGCTCGCGGCTTTACCCACTGTCGTATTCGGCGACCGGGTGGCTACGTCTGCAGCAACACCAGCGGCGGTGGCTGCTTTACGTTGTTGTGCCCTCTTGGCCGCCCCTTGCGGTCTACCACCTCTTTCCACAACGCGGAAGTTGTCGCTGCTGCCGGTGCAGGGGCTGAAATCCTGGTTACAACGTGGAGCCGGTTAGCCTTAGGCTTGCTCGCGTGAAGAACGGGCGTGGTTGATCCCCCCTTTTCTCCCCGCTCCGTCGTCTACGATTTGAGCTTCCTCGCCCGTATGCGAGACCGAGATGCGCCCTTCGATGAGGGGGCTAAGGATGTCGCCGCTATTTGACGCGCTCTCCCCTTCGTCATCTCCCTCTTCAATCCGGCAAGCTTACCGTACATGAGAGCACCTACTTGCTGTAGTAGGAGAGCAGAAGAACATGTCGTAGCCGTTCTTTTTGGCCCCCCAACTGTCTCTGTTGCCAGATTAAACTGAGGCTCCTGAGAAGGTGTCTTAGACCGCTGGACTGGGAGTGGTGGTATTATTATTCTTTTAGCACCATTCACGCCTGCAGCTTTGTTGCTTGTCGGAACTTCTCTTCGCCGGGAAGATTTTCACACCACCTTTTTAGTAGTTGACTTTTTTTTTTGTGGCAGTCAGTTCTTCGTTGAGGCTATCAACCGCTGCCTGAAGCCGAAGGGTCTCTCTGTCGAGCGATTCGCTTGACCCTTCCATCCGTTTAAGCGGCTCAAGTCCAGCAACCCGGGTCCTTCATGCAGCAAGCCGCAGGTGGTGTCCGTAGTTCGACCTCGGGTTGCCGGACTTGAGGGAGACCCGCTCCACAGGGGCCATTTGATCAACGATCTATGACCCTAAGTCTCTTGTACGAAGCTGTACCATTTTTGCCTGCAGTGCGCCCTCTGGAGACTGATAGAGATATCTGTCTTTTGCGGCCACGGGAGGCTACTTCTCCTTGCGATGCCAACGACACTGATGAACCATCCGTTTCGCTTGCATACGCGAACGCGGATGCATCGGCCATTATAGAGGCGTCTGCAACGGAAGAGACGCTTCCTGGCGATCTGCAACGGTGTGTCTTGGCTGATTTTGAGCCTGCCAGGGCGTCCCTGACACTGCTCTCCGTCTCCCTTACGAGCCGAACAATGCGCTGGCTGAGAGAAATGTACTGTGATTGTCGGGTAGTCAGATTACTCGACAACCCCTTGTATAGCGCTGTGGACTTGGTTAGGCGCGGCGCACTCCTATGACAGCCGCTTGGTGACTCGAAAACCTCGTATGGCTTCGCGAGGTTTTCCACTTCGAAGTTACCCGCCTCCTTCACGTATCCGCTTTCTACGTCCTTGTTTATGATTTTATTTTTATTTTTATTCTCCATACTTGTTCCCACGAAAGTGGTCGAAATGATGGTCCGCCTGGGTAGAGCCGCCTTATCCAGGTAAGCCTGTTTACTCCGGAGTGTCAGCAGGTGCCCTGGAAGGTATCGTTTGCAACTGGTGTGTTTTACGTCCCAGCTGCCATGCAGTCCTCGGCACGATACTTTACATCTTAACTTGAGATGGTGGTGCATTCTTATTCTGGTTTTTCCCCGTGGACCAGTCCGACATGGCAGTATCTGCCAAGAGCCTTTACCCTCCGCCGTCATAGCCTTATGGATCGACAACGGCAAGCCCCTTTACCACGACGAGGTGATGCACCACGAGGGAGACCTAAAAGGATTACTATACAATTTTTAAATATAACCATTATAGGATCTTTTATCTATGGATCTTTTATCTTTCTACCTCTGCCCAATCAGAGTATGCATATGCTGTTAATTTTCAGTTACTGTTATCACAATTTAACGTGTAATCTATTGTATCTTTTATATAACACAAAACTCGTTTAGCGACTTTCTAATGTGCTTCTTTGGGTTGGTGACAAAAACGGCTCAGTACATTCGCGGCGAATCTTATGTCAGGTTTTGTTGCATTCGCTAAATAGCTCAAACAATCTACTATCTTTTTATATGGTTTATCCAACAATTCTCGATTTTCTCCATTTTGTAGGTTTATTGCCCCCAAATTTATATTTTACTCTACAGATGTACTCTTTCATTCTCAATCTTTCCAATAAGTCTAATATGTATTTTCTCTGAGAAGTTCTTATGCTTCCGATATTTCCATTGCGTTCTATTCGTATTCGTAACATTTTCTTAATACTGCCTAGGCCTTTTATTTTAAACTTATGTTTTAGCGCTTTTTTCACTTTGTTTATTTCACTTAAGTCTCGGGACGCAATCAATGTGTCGTCAACGTACATTAACACTATAACATCACGTTGAATGTTTAATTACACGTATACGCGGGGGTTAATTGCACTTTTATTTAGTCCTATACTATTTAGGTAATCGTATAATTTTCGATACCATTGCCGGCCCAACTGTATTATACCGTATAATGGTTTGTTCAATTTATACACGACATCTGTATCATTTTCCTCGGACGGATATGGTTGCTCTATATAAATGTCTTCAGATACATCCCCTTGCACGTAAGCACGTACCTTGTTCATGTGATGCACGTGCATAGCTTCTATCTTGATTGTTGCAAGCAGGGTGCGGATAGTTTCTAGTCTTGCGACTAGTTCATATACTTCGTCATAATTGACGCCTTTCTTTGTCAATTGCCAGTTGCGACTAGCCTGACCTTATATTTTTCAATACTTCCATCCTGGTGTCGCTTTATTTTAAACCACCATTTATTTTTTATAGTTTTAGTATATTTAGATATTGTTACCAATGTCCAGGTGTTATTATAACTAAGTATCTTGAATTTGAACTTTATCCCTTCTAGTCACGCACTAGAGTCAGATGCGATCATTGCTTCTTCCACTGTCATTTGGCTCTATTTTTTACTATACCACGCTTTGTTTTGTATTAGAGATTTTTCTCGGCCTACCTCTGTTTCCAGTTCATAACAGCTTGGGCCGTCCAGGACCTCTATAGGTGACAAGAGTTCCTTGGTATTCGATTGATTCTTCTCTTTCAGTTTCTACGTTACCCGGCATATACTCTTTACAACATTCTGTTGTGTTTATCTCTTCAAACTGAATTGTTTCGGGGTTTAATGTTTTATCTTGCTCTTCCCAAAATCGCTCATTCCTTGTTATGATAAAGGTTCGAGTTCGTCGCCCCCATAATTGGTTGCTCGATACCTTCCGTACAAAACTAACCTATGGCTTTTCACCATTCCATTTTTCGTGCTGAGTTACGTGCAGATTTGCCCTTTGAGAATCTATTTCTGATCAATGCTGTTGTGTTCATTACTTCGGCCTAAAGAGATATAGTAATTCTCCCTCCAACAACATACATCGCACCATCTCGACTAATGTCCGGTTTGCCCTCTCAGTAACTCCATTTTGTTGAGGGGTATAGGCCACTGATAATTGCCTTATTATTCCATCTGTCGTTAGGAAATTATTAAATTCTTCAGACAAGTACTCTCTCGTTTTGTCGGTCCTGTTCTTCTTTATTTTCTTTCCCGTGAAGTTTTCCGGATATTCTTTATACTCCTTGAACGCTTTACGAGCATTTGATTCATTTTTTTTTAGCATTTTAACGAAAATATACTTTGATTTATCATGAGTGAAGGTGATGAAATAACTCACTCCCCCTATCCATGAAATATTAACACGTTGAGCGCCACGCCGGTTATACGTATTGTTCCCTTTAGGCCCCGGTTAGCCGTCAAGCGGGCCGCTTGCCGATAGGCGAGCCATAGTATAAACAGATGGGTCGCGGGACTTTTATCATTTACAATAAATACTATTTTGGATTCGTATTTTGAGTTCACTTACAGTCCTTTTTTGCCAAACTTAAATGCGAAGAATTACAACCTTCTGTAATCTATGTACAAATAATTCTCATCTTTATTTACATTGTTTTAATCGATTACATTAATGTTTTAAATGTTTAACTGGTTAATACATTAACACTTGAGACTATTATTCTTAAAGTTATGTACTTCTTATGGATCTTCGGCAGCGCTTCGCCCTTGGCAGTCCAGACTCCATCGATTTAATCAGGTTATACGCTCTCCACTTATATAATCAAAACATTTCCATCGTTTAAGAATGTTTAGTAAATCATTCCTAAGCCTTCTAGCAGGATTTTTTGCAAGATAGTGTGGCAACGTCAAGGTAGTCTGGCACGAGAATATGTAATATTTTATTGATTATAAGTGCGTGCGACCGAGCGAAAAATGTTTAGGCTATAAGGTAATGAGAGAAGCAATAGGATCAGAGTGCATGGTTTGGTTTTGGGTGACGCGTAGTTTGTAGGAATGCACGTGGCCGATGAGTGTAGGAAGGTCTACAAACATAGCATAACTTAGAAGAGGAAGAGTCATAAAAAGAAATGGAGTAGTAGAGAATAGAGAGTCGTAGAGAGCAGAGCAGAATATAGAGTAAAGAGTCAGAATACAGAGTCAGAGTAAAGGGTTAGAGTCACGGACCGAGAGTAGAGAGTTAGTGTGTAGAAGCAGATTGTATAAACTGTATCTTAATAATAGTTATAAACCATTTTCTTTTATCAACATAAGTCGTTGGCGAAAAGTACTTGCACCTAACCGATCCATCAAGCTTAGCCAATTAAATTCCACAGTAGTATAAGTATTAATATCGGAAAGCATATTTTCAAACTTTTCATAATATTCTTTTCGATCTAGAATTACAGTTACATTTCCTTTATCGGCTCTGGTGATTATTAACCGGTCTTTATTATCATAAGCAAATTTTTTGCAAGCCGATATATTGGATGAGTGCAAAACTTCGTGCGGAGTTTGTGAGTAAAAGTCACACAGTGATTAGGCAAACAAAAATCTTTATTCAATCAATGATATATTCGCCATGGTTTCCTATAATCTTTTCCCAACGTTCCGGCAGCATACGGATGCCTCGATCACAAAAACTGCGCGGTTTAGATTCGAAGAACGAAAAGACGCCGTTTTTTAAGGCCTCCAAAGAGTCAAAGTTTTTTCTATTTAAATAATTTTGCATTTACCGGAACAAATGATAGTGAGATGGTGCGATATCAGGCGAATACGGTGGACGCGTTAGGATATCCCATTTCAGGCTCTTCAGTTTGCGCAGCGTCTTTTTCGAAACGTGTGGTCTGGCGTTGTCGTGATGAAAAACGACTCATTTACGATTTGACAAAATCGGACGTTTCTCTTTGATTTCTCGATTCAGATTGGTTAATTGGCGACAGTACTTGTCCAAATAAATCGTCTCGCCAGCAAGGAGAAGCTCGAAATAGATTATGCCTTTTCAATCCCACGAAACGGAGAGCATCACCTACATCGGGTGCTAACTGGCCTTTGGCATTGTGTCACCATGCTCACCTGACTGTTTCCATGTCCATTTGCGCTGAACATTGTTGTAGAGGGCCCATTTCTCATCGCCCGTCACTAATCGATCAAAAACGACTCGTTATTGAGCCGCCCGAGTAAAAAAAACGGCTGCAGAAATTCGCTTGATTTTGTTCTCTTCGGTCAGAAAATGGTCGGTCACCCATATATCGAGCTTCAAATCGAATCCTATCTTTTTTAAACGCCGAAAAGCGGTTGATCGGTCAACGTTTAGTGCTGTAGCAACTTCTTCTGTTGAAATTTGCGGATTATTGAGCACTAAAGTACGCAAAACATCGTCATCAATGTCAAAAGTTCGACTACAGCGTGGCTCGTCTTCAAGGTTACATTCTCCGCGCCGAAATTTAGCAAACCATTTTTCCATGGTTCGTTTAGCTGGTGCTTGGGCCTGATAAACATCCTGAATGTTTTTTACGACTGAGGAAACATTTATTCCCTTCCGAAACTCGTAAAGCATAACATGCCGTAAATGCACCTTGTCGATACGCATTTTTAAAGTGATATTTCTGCAAGAAATTTGTATGACAACAGATGATTTTTTTTTTAATGAAAGCTAACGACGTCACCTTTTCAACGATAAATAATATGTGGATGGAAGTATTAATGACAACACATTACAACGTTTATAACTCCATCTATTGAAATTCGTCGATCAAGATAATAAAACCGTAGAGTGTAAATAGCATTTTTTTTTTTACGTTGGGGAAATCTTCATAGACTCCCCGCCACCCTGGGGGAGAGCCGGGAGTGTGCCGGATTCTTACCGGCTAAGACCTCCACGGCGGCCATCCTATGCGCAGTTTGGGGGGGGCACCGGGAACTACAAGCAACACATCACGGTGCCCTCCCGCGCTGCAGCCCCTTAAGGCCACCCATACCTGTGAGGGTCTTGAGGACCCCCCAAATCGCCAAAAGGCCTAATTTGACGGCGTTGCGCGGCCGCCACGCAACGCCGTCCCTCCCAGAGAGTTGCGTGCAATGGTAAGCCGAGCCCCCACTCGAGCCGCCTGCAAACCCCAGTGGTACCACTGGTGCAATGGGAGACTAATCGTACTGATGAGCTCTCCCTCAGTAGTACCACTTCAGAAGTTTATTCGGCCGGGGGTGACAGGGGGCGCCTGCGCTCCCTGCCCCTTCGACCTGCCGCCAAGGAGTGATTGTGCCTTTGCGTCATCTCCTCTGCCAGGAGTTCCATGGGGAGCTGCCCCGCGAGAACCATCGCCGTCGCGTAGGATGTCGTACGGTACGCACGCGCGATCCTGATGGCCATCCGCCTCTCAATCCGGTGCAGCCGTTCCCGGCTGTGCCGGCTGACCATCAGGTCGCGCGACCACACCGGGGCCCCGTACAGGGCCACGGACCGCACGATCCCCGCATAAAGGCGGCGCACCCTCTCCTCAGGCCCCCCAAGGTTTGGGAGGAGGCCGCTTAGCCAGCCAGCCATCCGTTCCGCTTGGGGGGCCAGGCGATCGAAGTGGGCCGCAAAGCGACAATGGCCGTCCAAAGTGAGCCCCACGTATTTTATCCCAAGGCCCACCTCGACTTAGGTCTGACCTACTTGGAGCCGGAACCTGGGGCTCTCCACGGCGGCGGGAGTTGTAAAACCACAACGCCTCCGTTTTATAGGGAGCCACACAAAGTCCCAGCTCCTCTGTCCTTCGGACGACGCAGGCCATCCCGCATTCGCTAAGGCGGAGCGTCCGACTGTAGTCCTCCCTAATGACCAGCACTAACGTGTCATCCGCGTAACACGTCACGCTGACACCGGGGCGGAGGTCGGCCCGCAAGACCGCATCGTATCCGATGTCCCACGGGATCGGCCCCAGGACAGACCCCTGTGGGACACCGCACCGAGTCTTCCGCACGACTAGCGTACCCGATCTGTCCGGGTATTCTACCCACCTGCCCGACAGATAGTCCCCGATCACATCCTGGAGGTAGGTTGGCACCTCATGGTATCGGAGTCCCTCCAGGATGGCCTCCCAGGGGAGGTTGTTGAATGCGTTGACGATATCTAGCGATATCGCCAACGCCACCCGGCCCCTAGAGACGGCCGAGTCAGAGTGGGCCCTCACACGTGTCGACCGTGAGCGACCCACTCTGAAGTCGAACTGGCTCTCGACTAAATCGGGACCTACGCCGGACAGATGCTCGACGAGGCGAGAAGCTATTATGCGCTCAAACAGCTTTCCCACGTCATCGAGCAGACAGATCGGCCGATATGCCGAGGGAGACTCTGCAGGCCGGCCCTCCTTTCTGATAAGGACCAGACGGCTCCGCCTTCACAGTGGGGAGAACTGGCCAGATTGGAGGCAGCCATTAAATTGCTTCGCCAGTCTGGCCTCGAGGACACCTTGCGTCAAGACCCAGGCCCGTCCAGGGATGCCCTGGCGGCGCGGTGCGTCGGGCCCCGAGGCACTTAATAGCCCTGACAGCTCCCCTCTCGTGACCGCTAGCTCGTCGGACCTGATGGTGGGGTCCGGCAGGGTATCAGGCGGGAGCCGCCGCGACACTCTCCCCGGAGAGTCGGGGAAAAGCGCGGAGACGACTCCCCCAAGTAGCTGGGGATCTAGGGATTCCGTAATCGGTGGGACCCATGGGCGCATCTTACCCATTACCAGCCGGTATGGGCGCCCCCATGGGTCCTTGTCCAGAGTCCCGAGGAGCTCTTGCCAAGCCTGGGCCTTGGCCGCTTTGATGGCCTGCCTGAGGGCTACCTGTGCCTCATGGAAGCCCTCATACAGATCTGCAACTACACCTCGTCGCGATTACGCCCTCTGTGGGCACGTGTGTACCGGCGCCGGGCGCGCACGCACTTCGCGCGCAAGTCTGTTATCGCGTTCGACCACCAGTACACCGCGCGAGGAGTTCGGAGTCTGGCCCGGGACATGGCGGCGTCGC
Source organism: Ampulex compressa (assembly GCA_038496175.1). Lineage (NCBI taxonomy): Eukaryota > Metazoa > Arthropoda > Insecta > Hymenoptera > Ampulicidae > Ampulex > Ampulex compressa. The sequence continues at coordinate 44,445 of JBCFXI010001200.1, forward strand.
ATACGGCCGTCATTGCGTCCCGGAGCCACTCGGACTCCGCCCTCACATCGACGGGCTCGGCCGGATTGCGCTTCGGCCAATTCACGGCGTAGGCTGCTGCCATCAGGATGTCTTCGTCTAGTTGCTTAAGCGATCAACGCAGTGGTGCGTTGCTCTCTGGACGGCCGTGTCGGATCTCGTTTGCCCGACGAGATGACTACGTCCATCAGCACGTAGACATGGTCCGAGAGGGACTCCATTTCGGCCGCCACTCGCCAGCCCGACACGCGACGTGCGGCGATAGGGGTTTCCCACATCAGATCGATGATGGACTGCCCCTGCCACCTTACGCACGTCGATATGGAGCCCCGGTTCAGTAAACGGAGCTCCTCTTCTGCCGCCCAGTCGAGCATCAGCCGTCCTCGTGCGTCGTCTCTGGGGGATCCCCACGCCGTGGCGTGAGCTTTAAAGTCCCCCAGGACGAGTACCGGGCGAGGGGTAAGTTGGACAACACATTGCCCGATCTCGCCCAGGTACGTCTCGAATGTGTCGAGACCGCAGTTGGGCGAGATGTAGCATCCCACCACCTCGATGTCCTCCCACTGTGCCGCCGCGTATCCCGCCCCGCGCTCGATCAGCGCTAGGGACGGTGTGCGCGGCGTGCCAAACCTGATGATCGCCACGAGGCCGCTCGCATCCCCCATCCAGTCTGGGTGGTCCACGGAGCGATACGGCTCCGCGGCAACCGCCAGCCCGATGTTCTACTCGCGCATGGTCTGGACCATTAGGTCCTGGGCCCCGCGCGAGTGTTTCAAATTGGCCCGGAGAAGGCCAAGGTGAATGATCATGTGAATCACCAAATGATCATGAAATTTATTCTATGTCCATGGCCTCCTCCAGGCCAGTTACCGGCCTTGCCGGCTTCTTCGTTGTCCTAGGACGGGCGGCAGAGTGTAAATAGCATATACATAGGAGCAGCACTGCATCTTGATTGAGGAAGCTCCAGGTGCGAACACAAGTAAACTTTTACTGTATTTATGTACAAGAAAGTGGTTAACGAAGAGAGTTGGCAGGGGTAAATTAAGAGATGCAGAAACGGTGAGATGATAAAATGAAAAGAGGAAGGGGGGGGGGTGAGGATGCCAATTTTGATTTTGGTAAAATGTAATCATGTTCTGGAGGATTTCTTTGATTTCCTATTGTTTGAAAAATTCTCTGTGTAGGCAGTTGACGTAGGGTGAATACAATCTTTCTTATTTGCGCGGCTCCTAGTCATTATGGAATATGTCTGATTTTATAAAACTGCTATAATTTGAATTTCTTTTACCCTATGTCACGTCCTTTTTCGCGGTAAATTAATTTTTTCAGCCTGTTTGAATACTAAGTTATTCATGTTCTTTATTTTTGCTAGATTAACATTTTTTTAACCTTACCATATATTTTATTTTTGTTCTACAGTTCTTCGATTTCTTAAAACGTTCTTTAGTTAAAAAAAAAAAAATTTTTTTTAGTTCATTATTATTTCTCAATACAGAAATTTTGCATTTTTCTACATTTTTGTATTTAATTTAATTTTTACCCTTATTTGTCATATCAGTTTTGCGTAGATTTATACTAACAATCGTAATGTTTGCGTTACGTGTTTGTACGTTTATAACTTTTGGATGAGTCTTATCGTTCTTATACATTTTTGCTAGTGCTTGTCTGCAGAATATTTTATTTTTAATCTTTGACTACTATATACATTTTTCGCAAGTTCTTGAGTCTATTATGTTATTAATATTCTGGGAAAATAGTCCTGCACATACTGTTTCTTCATTGTCTGTTTCAAAATGCAAATTTCCTTTGTCCTATTTCAACTCATTATTCTTGCAATCATCACAATCTCAGACATACACGCATTTAATTCTACATTTCGCCTTTCTGATAAAATATTTTACTGTAAATATCGATATTGAAACATTGTACACACATATAGTCTAAGTTAATTCATTATTACTGTATACATTATGCATAATATTTACATCACTTTTTAACCGTCGTTATATTTTCCTCTGATGTGAACGTGTATTGTGGACTTTCGTCTGTACCGCATTTCGAGAGTTTCGTCGTTTATGAACACGTTACATAATATATTCTTTTATTAATGTGGGTACAATATTTTGTAATCCACCCTTGACTTGCGTATAAGGATTATAGTTTCTTACAAGTAGGTGAATTAAAAAGTTCTGAGCGTTTTTTCGCTTTATTTCGACGATGATATTAACATAGTTAGAATTATCCGATTTAGGTCAAATATGGGCCGTTTTGCTCGATAACTTTTGTTGATTTTGAAGACAATTTCATAATTCCGCGACCGAAGAAGTCCTCGTCTCTATTTGTGAAAAATTTGACCAGGTTATTTTTACAAGCCTCTCTTGAGGCCAGTTTTGTACCACAAAGAAAATTTTGCAAATGCTTGAAAAGGTGATAATCGTTTGGTGCCAGATCCAGACTATACGGCGGGTGCAATGCAACCTCCCGTCCAAGCTTTCGGAGCTACTGACACGTCGTTAAAGATGTGTGCGGCCTGCTATTGGCTTCGTGGAAAAGAACACACTATCTATTGTCCAATTCTGGCCGCTTCTGGTCAATTGGTGCTTCAATCTGGTCAGTTGTTGGCAGTAGAGGTTCGAATTGAGTGTTTGCCATGATGGGAGCAACTCATAGCGGATGATTTCCTTCCAATCCCACCAAAGACACAGCGAATCCTTCTTGGCCGTTAATCCAGGTTTGGCGATCATTTGGAGTCGGCTCACCGCGATTGCACAACGACCTTTTTCTGCTATTGTTCTCGTGCCCATTTTTCACCGCCAGTCACCATTCGCTTAAAAAATGGGGTGTTTTGTTACATTTCAGCAAAGAATTGTGGGCATCAATTCGGTCCAAAAGGTTCTTTTGCGCCAATTCGTGTGGCACCCACACAGCGAGCTTCTTCTTGAGACCAGACTTATGCAAATGGTTCCAAACGGTTTTCTGGCTAATCTTCAGTTTCTGGGCAATAGATTAAGTGCTCACATGCCGGTCCACTTCGAAGATTCCCATGATTTTATTGACATTTTAGACGAATGGCTTACCAGAGCGCGCCTGATCGTCAAAGTCCATATTACCACAAGGGAATTGTTAGAACCACCATTTTGTTGGTGCATTCGATGCTGTATTGAATCCATAAACAGCACAAAACTTCTTGGCCGTCTGCTCCTTCTTTTCACCTTGGTCGTGGTGGTACTGAAAAATATATCGAATTTTATCTTTTTCTACCTCCACTGTGGAACGCTGTACACACAATTGGCTCCATTAAAGATAAGACTGACAAAGAACTTTTTTTGAAGTGTAATGTCATTTTGAAATGCCGGTAAAGTATGACACGATGCGATATATACATTGTGAGATGTGTCTCACTAAAGACATCTAGCAAAAAACGCTCAGAACTTTTTATTGCACCTAATATGTAATCATTATAATTTTTTGTTTTGTAAAATTTTCTTTTACACTTTAAATTTTCGGTATTATTTTGTGTACGTTTAGTCTTACTACTTTCTCTTTCTTCTTAAGGATAATCCTTGCAGACGCAGGTAAACCAGAATAACGTCTTTCATTATTATCATATATACCGTTGAACACCGATATTTTATGCTTTTGGCTCATACATTATGGCTATATCTGCTGTTATATGTTCATGCGTTTTCGATAGACCTTTGATATACGTACATACATTCAAAATGCGTGAAATCTAGCTCAGGTTTATTGGTTAAAGATTTTGAATTTATTATCAACATTGGTAATGAATTTACAAATAATTATTTCCCTACGAAGCATTTGAAAATTTACATTATTTTGGAAGTTTAGCAGTAACCCTAGCAGTAACTCGTGCGATAACAGCGCATTGGAGAGCGCATACAAGTAGAATGACCTTGTATATTTCACCTTTTATTTTGTTCATAATACGTGATTCTCCTAATGTCTATTCTATTAGTCCAATAGCTGTACTCGACCACACGTTGCTGTGGCTCAATCAGGTTAAATTGAAAATAAAGAAAAGAGACAGCACACATTTCTTACAGCTTATTAAAATAATATTTTTACAATGTTTGTAGATATGTATTATTTGTTATCCCATTGTCTCTGAAGATAGAGAGACTGTCTGGTCCACTTTCTATATGTACTACTAAGTGAAAAATAGCTTAATTTCGTCCACGTACGGGAACTAAAAGAATTTGACCTACAGCTGCATTACTGCTTATGTATCATCCAGCCTGAGACTGTGCTGTAGATTTTATCAATATGTGCATTCCTATCTTTTCTTTCTAGTTGAACGCCAAGAACTGCCATGTCAATATTTTTATTCTGGTACTTAAAAATGTATCTGATTGATTTAACGGAGTTACAGTACCAGGTGTATAAGCTTCATTCCGCTATTTGCTCGTAGACTAGGGAACATATAAACTACCATGACACACCGTACTTATTTTGTTTTATAAGTTTGACATTCGGGAACATAATCAGTACGCATCGTCAGCAATTTCATACCACAAAATAAATTTTTCCTTTGATCATCATGCCTAGTTTTTAGCCAAGAAAAGAGCATAAGCGGGAACCTCTGTGTTTCCGCTTCAATTTGAAGAAATCGGCTGCCAAATCGCATCGAATGTCTGTGGAGGCCTACGGTGACAGCAATTCATCAGAAACAACGTACAGAGATTAGTTTCGCAGGTTCAAAGATGAGAATCTTGACCTGAGCGGCAAAAAACGTGAACGTCGGCCTAGGAAGGTTGCGGACCATCAATTGCAGGCTCTTTTGGACGAAGACGCTACCTAATAGTAAAAAATGGTTGCCGAGCAATTGGGTAATACTCAACCAGCTATTTCCATGCGTCTCCGTGCCATGGAAAAGGTTCAAAAGATTGGAAAATGGATGCCGCATAAATTGAACGATAGTCAGCTGCAGCGATGTTAAAACAAATGCAAAATCTTGTTCTTCAGACAAAAAAGAAAATCATATTTCGAGAATCCTAAACGCAAGAAATCGTGGGATCGACATCTTCCCCAAGAGCAAATCGCTTCAGACGGAAGATGATGCTGTGTGTTTCGTGGGATCAGCAGAGTATCGTCTATTACGAGTTATTGTAGCCTGATGATACTATCAATGACTGAACGTGCTCTGCGTGAAAACAGTTCAGAATATTGACAAATACATGAGAAGCTGATTTTCCTCCACAACGCACCAGCGCTCACGTGCTCAATGGTCCGAATCTTCTTGGAGACATTCAACTGGGAGATGCTACCACATGCCGCTTATTCATCAGACCTGGCCCTTTCGGACTACCACCTGTTTTTGTCGATGGGTCACGTGCTCGCTGAGTGGCACTTCAATTCTTGCAAAGGCGTGGGAAAATGGCATGATGAGTGGTTTGTCTCAAAAGATAAAAAATTTTTTTAGCGTGATATTCACAAATTGCTTGACATATGAAAAAATGTGTAGCCAGCGAGAATTAGTATGTTTGCCAATTGACCGCCATCTTCTGCGGATCTTCTTCTGTCTAAAGGGTATCCATCGTTTCCTGTGACTGTGTTGGAAACTGATGCTCGAGAATGTTACTTGCAACTATTTTCGTCTACCATGCATAGTAAATTTAAATTTAGCGTACTGCAAAGTCCATGTATCATAATTATCTTCATAACTTTATGCAAATCTTCTTCGACATTGGCATGAAGTATTTCAGCACATGTTACATCGCCGATTTCATTTGAAGCGATTTTGCTATAGAGCGAGATTGATATACGTACGTGTGGCAATCCTGCTTTTTTGCCATTCCATTGAGTATATCCAGTAGCGCACAGCTCCAAATGTTTTATGTTTTACCTTGAAATCCATCAGCAATTTCAGCTTCTTTCTGAAAATACGTGCTGTGATGTCATGCCTATTGACCTGCGATTACCCAGGAAGGCGGAGCTGTTATACATTGTTGCACGCTGGAGTTTATGTGAATATAATGAATAGGCGTAGACGCCCATAGTGACAAACATTTGTTATTGTATTTTGAGCGTACTCATCTATATACCGTATACTGTCTATATATGAAAATGGCAAAATCGCTAGTCTTCCAACATTAGTTGTATTACCCTCATTTACAACTGCATCTCACAAATGCATGTCTGATTCAAATGAATGAATATCAAACGTTCTGTTTTAATTTTTGCATATATAAATATAATGTACTGCTAACACAATAAACGGCATTTCAAAATGTTATTGTTTCTATCCTCTTTAATTATTAAATGGTATGAATAATAGTTTAATGCGCTGCATTTCTTCCATTTTCTTCGACACTGATTGAGTATAGTATCTCAACGTTGAAGTGATATGCATCGATATCATCCGAAAAATAATTGGATATTGCAGGGCGTCATAGCATCGGATAGTCTGTGCATCTTTCAACAATTGTTACTTTCACCCATTAAGAACAAAATCTCTAGATTGGAATTGATCTCCGACTATAACAGTTGCCACTTCGTCTATAGATAGGAAATTGAATCGTTGCACATGTTCTTCGGCAGGTGTTTTGTCAGTATGAATAACAATTTTGCGTATATCAGATGTCATTATGTCAATTGTTGTTTTTAGCAAATAAGCAAATTATTTTTTTCTTGAAAAAGCCGATGAAATTTCATCATGAAATATATTTGTAGGAATGTATTTTGACAATCTGGGAACGGAAGAAGTGAGCCGGCTGTATGATACATTTTTTCTTTTACTTTGAAAGTTGGCATGAGTTGTATTGTTACGATGTTCCTGCCGAACTACGTCATTTGGAAGTATGAGTTGTATTTCCTAATGTTAGATAGGAAATGCTTCTATTTGGCGATATATACGGCAAGCAAACTTTTTAATGGCAATGGCGGTTTTTCAAGTTGAGACGGTTTAATTTTTGCGGCGATGCAACATATTCCTTTCGTTTCTCCATTAAATTCCATTATCTTGTAATAAGGACACACTTCAGTCATAGTGCCGATAAGAACATGCATAAATTACAATCATCAGTTGGGTTGTATCGGAACACAAGGTGATTGTGAACGCGTGATTGCTGAGTGTGGAGTTTTATTTGACGCTGAACTGTTATTTTCCGTTGATGTCTTTCAGCCACTCTCAGCCTGTCGCGTTCATTCTATTGAGAACGAAGCGCATCCGTAGCTGCAGAACGTGCCTTCCGTACTCGCAGCTCTGTATCCTCCGGTCTGGTTGTACGTCGTTCTGCTGCGTTCTCAGCAAGTATTTAAGCCTGTCTTTGTCTGTTTTGCTCAATGGCCTATACCCATTCCTTTTAGTTTGATTTCTCGTCACTCTTCTTATTACTTTTATGTCACGATTTCCACGATCTGAAATGATATTCTGCGGAAAATTATTTGGATGAATGAAAGTTGATCGATTGCATTAAAATAAAGAAAGAAAGTTGTAACAAGAAGATTAAAAACGGCAAAGCACTTTTAAAAAATGAAAAAATAAGTATTTACTAAAAAACAAGAAAAAATAAAAAATCAAATCAAAATATTTAGATCCAAACGTAAATCATACTACACAATTCAGTTCTATCGCCAACTGCACTAAAAAATAAAAAAAACAGTTACAAAACGAAATGAAAAACAATGACAAAAAATAAAAAGTAACAGTCATGAAATGAACACTATGGGTAAAAAGCATAGCACAATCCCAATGCAATGTCATACAAAATAATGAAATCAAAATGAAAATAAATCGAGTGCTGTGAAAATTCAAAGCAACAATGCAATTAGAAACGCTGAAACGCAATCATTGTTATGGAATTGTAAGTTGTTTAGTATAATAGGTGTACCGGTATGAAGAAAGCGTTTTTTTGTGAAAATGAAACACCAATTTTGAATGGGAAAGTAAAAAAATTGTATTCAAAGTATCGACCATTGCTTTCTACACACTGTGACCACCTTTCTGGCAATTTGTGGGTACCACGCCAATAGAAATTTTCGTCTTTCGAAGCAAACCAATCGGTCACCCAATTTTCGACTTTTTCGTAGGAATCGAAGTGCTGCTCAGCCAATGCGTGTTCCCTCGATAAAAACAAATGGTAGTCGGAAGGGGCCAAGTCTGGTTAATACGGCGGGTGGGGTAGCAGCTCCCAGCCAAGTGCTTTGATTGTATCCTGAACCTGTTTTGCTTTGTGTGCATTCTGGTTGTTTTTCGATCAATGCATGGGTCAAATTGATCATTGGTTGTCCGTAGCGATTAGTATTAACAGTTTTAGCAAGTTTTAGAAGCTCATGATACACCACACCTTTCTGATCCCACCAAACGCAGAGCATTGCCCTCTTGCCGAATCGATCTGATTTTGCAGTCGATGTTGATGGTTGTCTCGAATTAACCCATGATTTCTTCCGTTTAGGATTCTTAAAATAAATCCATTTTTCATCGCCAGCAACGATTCGATGCAAAACTGATTTTCTTTCGTGTCTTTGAATCAAAATTTCACAAGTGTTTTTACGGTTTTCCATCTGTCTTTCATTCAATTCATGTGGCACCCATTTTCCGCACTTTTGGATCTTTCCCACAGCTTTTAAACGGCCAGAAATTGTTTGTTGTGCAACATTTAACAATGCTGCCATTTGCTTTTGACTCAAAGTATCATCTTCATCCGATATTGCTTGCAATTCGGCGTCTTCAAACTTTCTTAGTGGACTTCCACGTTCTTCATTTCTCACATCAAAATCGTTATCTCTGAACCGTTCAAACCATCTTTTGCATGTTGCTTCTGATAGAGTATGATCACCATATGCCTCGACAAGCATTCGATGCGACTCTGCGGCACTTTTCTTCAAATGAAACTAAAAAATTAATGGTTTCCGCAAATCATCGCTTTCTGGTAAAAAATTCGACATTTTTACCACGATGAAAAAATATGATGTTGTTTGTTCAATGACTTGATGTATATTAAATATGTTTGACAGATGTCATATCAACCAAACAAAAAAAAAATTTAGGCTCGTTCACAACAAATGTTCCCTATCGACACATTTGTACCTTAACGCGCACTTCATACCGGTACAGCTGATAGTTTTCTTTACGTTCTACAGGTGGCGCTGTTTTTCATCTTGCTGTCATTCATAATCATAAAAAGCCCGTTTTTCCCTATCACAGATGTGACATTCATATAACAGGTATATGAAAACTCGCCTTTATTTGAATACGATGTTGTGTCCAAATTTCAAAGCAATCGGTGAGCTATCAAAAATATAGAATAAAAATTAAACGGGCATTTACATTTTTATTCATATAGATGGGAGTGTACTAGTTTAATGAACTGTTCCCTTTTGTTAACAGCGGAAAAGTGAATATCACTGCAGTAGCTTCCTCATAATTATCTGAATTTTTTTTATTAACATTTTTAATATTTTTTCTTACTTGTGTTTGTAATATTGATGTTACCTTTCTCTTTCGCAGACTTTTCCCTAGATTTTAACGTAAAAAGACCATGTTTGTTGCATTTGACGCATTTTACGCCATTTTTTTCGTCGAATGACAATTACTATTCTGATCTTTCTAACCGCAATAAAAATAGTATTTTTCTGCCATCTGTTCGGTGGAGTCACATGTTTTTCTCTTATCGCCAGTAATTAAATTTTTATCTTTTGCATTCGCTTGCATCGTCTTAAAGAGTTTGAATCTTTTCTTTAGTTAACGAATTGTCCTGGCATCACACAAAATAATTTTGTATACCTTTTCCTCCTGCACGCCCTCTATGATGTAGTCCATGACTGTGGACTTGTTGACGTTTGTTTATACTGTTATCTGCATCATCGCGTAAATATGCTTGTGATAAGATTTACCGCTATGCACACAAGTGCTTATGTACGTCGTGGCCGTTTACGCATTCCTCAAATTCTGTTTTTAGCAATTTTTATAGTTTCGCTCACGTTTTCATGCACAGTTTGCAATCCACAAAAATGTTCATGCTACCTTGCAATAAAGATTCTAAATGGCCACATCCTCCAAGTTCATTATCGACTTGAGTATAGGAGAATACAGGTTATTGTATGCGAAGAAGAAAGATGAGGAAAAGGGAGAGATGGTAGAAGAAGGTATAATAAGCTAGAAGTAAGAAGAGGTGTGGAAGATATTAACTCTTTTAGTGCCGGGCGAAAAACAGGTGCCTATGCGAGAATAACCGGCCAAATTTCATGGTTTTACTAGGGTTTGGGAAAATGTTCATAAAAACCAGTCAACAAAAAATTATTTTTTTAATTCTGTCATAATGAAATTAGACCATTTATAACGTATTATAAATTTTTCATTAAATACAGTTCTCCCGCAATGCGAATACTACAGCATTACGAGGTGCGGGCCGATATATCGGCTCTGGTATTTCTCGCTAGTGCAGCAAGAGCCGATATATCGGCCTCCGGCTCTAAACGGGTTAAACAGGCAGTGGTGAAAGGGGGGGAGGACTGAAGAGGGAAATCAGCAAAGAAGAGTGGAAGGAATATTTCATGGGGATGTTGGGAAGTATGAAAGCGGGACGGTAAAGGGAGGTGAGAGAGAAGAATGAGAAAGTGAGGTTGGGGAGGGGAAGGTGACTATAAATGAGAAGAAGTTCAGAGTCGCGAAGAGGAAAGTGAAGAATAAAAAAAGCGCTGGCGAAGGAGGATAAAATATCAATATAGGCATGAAGGTGCGGGGGAAGGGACTGAAGGATTGAGCGAGGGGATACTGCAATGGGATTTGGAAGAGAGACAAAAGGCCGGATAAATGGAATGAGGATGCAGTCGTTGCGTTGCGGCAAAAAGGGGGAGGGAAAGTGCGTAGGGAATTATAAGGGGCTGATGGTTTTGTTCGCACTATATAGAGTGTATGTGGAAGTGCTGGCGCAATGGTTGAAAAAAGAGGTGCAGGCGAAATGCATAATGCCCGAGAATCAGGTAGGGTTCAGGAAGGGAAAAGGCTAGACGGACAATATATACGTGCTGAATTACGTTATTAATTGGCAATTATTAACCCTTTCGCTTCGAGCGCCGCTTATAAGCGGCGTGCATAATATGACTTGAGGGTACAAACGCCGTCTATAGGTGGCGGCCACGCGACCACTTCTGGGTCGTCACCCCATATATCCGGCATCAAAATGATGCATATACCAGGGCAATCTGCAGTCGATAATTTTGTTTCATTGTTATCAACGGAACATTTTCGTTAATTTTATTGACATATTGAATTATAAATCACTTTTTAAAATTACTTGTTGTTGAGACAACGGATCATAATTAATTCATAATTTAAATATTACCTGTAGCTTTGCAAGTTATAAATGTTTTCATACCAAAGATGTAAATTATACTCATTATATTGTAGCAAAGATTGTTTTATTCAGCAAAATAGTTATTTAAGACTCAGGAAAATGTATACACACCAAAAACGCATACTGCACGTATTCACGGCGCGCGCTTCCGTTCAGTGACAGTACTTCGACGGACTGGCCAGCCGAAGCAAAAGGGTTAAGGAGCAGGATGGGGTTCTTCGTTGTTCTACGAGCGGTCTTTGACTCGGTGGATAGGGTGGTGCAGATCGAGACGACTAGGAAAAGAGGGATGAAGGAGGGACAAGTAAGGAGCGTAGATAGAATATTGAGGGAGTTGCGGAGTATGGTAAGAGTAGTAAGAGAGTATGGAGAGGATATCTGGACAATGGCGGGGCTCAGACAAAAGTGAGTCTGGTGCTATTTAACATCTTAATTTCAGATTTGGAGAAAGTGATGAAGAGAGTTAAATGCGGGGAGGAGTGTTGGTGGAAGTATTTATGTTTGCCTACGCCGACAACGTTATATTGCTGGCGGAAGATGAAAAGGAAATGAAAAGCACGATGAAGAGGTCAGTGGTATACTTGATGCAGAAGAAGCTAAACCTGAATGCCGAAAAGTAAAAAATGATTAGATTCCAAAAGGATAAAGGAAGGGACAATGCAGCAAGGTAGTGGCTGAAGGATAGTAGAATTGAGGAGGTAAGGGACGCGAGATACATTGGACATGCATTTCGGAAAAGCGAAGAGCAAGGAACGCATGTCAGGGAGAGGCTGAAGAACACAACAGAAGTTATGTGGAGGGTTTGGGGATTAGGAAAGAGGAAGTTCGTCGCGGATCGCGGAAAGAAGATATGGCTGTTCGGTAAGTTGATGTGGACAGTGCTGGACTACGAATAGAGGTATGAGGATCGAAAGAGAGAATAGAGATAAAGAGGCCGAAGAAAATATTCTTGACATGGGTGATGACAATTGAAAAGAAAACGCCTAGGTGCATGGTCAGAGAGGAGATCGAGAAGGTTTCGGTGATAAGTGCAGGGGTAAGTGCGCAGGGATATAAAAAAGTTACAGAAGAGAAAGGGGGAGGGATACTGCCGAAAAGCTGCTAAGAAGAAAACAAAAGTAGGGCAAAGGAAAAGGGCAAGAAGGGGTTAGGATGGGAGCAGGAAAAGAAGGAATTACTGGAAAAGGGGGCGTAAAAGTAGAAAATATAGAGGAAAGAAGAGAGACGGTGGTGATGGCTTTAAAAGAATAGTGAAATGGAAACAAAACGAAAAAGAAGACAGGTGAGCAAGGATTAAGGACTGAAAGTATAATTATTGGTATAAGATGATAAAACTGAAGGAGATACCCGGTTATTTGGAAAAGGGATAGGGAGAAAGGAGACGGAGGAGCATGGCCAGATATAGATTAGAAAACAAGATTAGAAAATGGAGGAGAGAAAATGCAGGATGTGCAAGGAGGAGGAGACGTGAGAGCACCTTCAGTGAAGTGAAAGTGGTAGATGTGAAAGGGCTGATGAAAACTGGGTGCAGGTAGCGGTAAGAATATTATGGCGGGCTCCCCCCCCCCCCCTGGGTGAGAGAGGATAGAAAAAAGGGCGAATGGACAGAAAAGCCGATGGAAAGAAGGGAGGAGGTAATGGAAGCCCAAGCATGCGCGAAGAGGGGTGGTTGAAGAGCAATCGCCAGTCAATGACTTGCGGTTGGACAGCCGGCAGAGGAGATACAAGTTGACTGGTATATAAGATATAAGAAGGAATGGATAAGGGAAGAGGGAAGAGGAGGTCGTAAGCATGGATCCGTAGCGAACTGTAATCCTTAGGGGAGAGGTTCAATAAATATACACATAGTTACATATATACTTACACCAATGTAGTTCATTTGATAAAGTTTGTGTGATAAAGATTGTTTGATACCGTTTTAGCACTTCACCATAGTTATACCAAACATAAATTTGATTTTCGTAATACCATTTTCCTTGACCGTAAACATAATTTTTTTTTTCAAAAGAATGATCACTCAGTTGTTGCATACGTGTTTGAGATTCGGCAAAAAGGAGTCCAAAGTTGTAGATGTTACGTACACCGGCCTTACGCTTATGAAAAAGGGAAATCGAGAAACAAACCAGAACGAAATCTAACATCTGCATGCCAGTTGCCCAAATGTTAGGTCAGCGATAGTGAAAGGGAAACACTCAAGGATCATTAGAAACCCCAGTAAACAGAAAATTAGGAGAATCAAACGCCCAAAAGTCTAAACCCATAATATTGCATCTTAATAGCAGAAGACGACAAGAGGCTCTTAGAGTCCTCAAAGGCATCAATTCATTGTCGACGCCTAGGACTCTAGAACCCTCAGATAAACAAAAACCTAAGATACATGTCACAGACGCACGTGCAGACCTTGTCATATTCTTGAAATTTTAGGCTAAGGAGGGGTAGAATTTAGACAATATACGTACCGGTGCTTTTGGGTACGGCCATCACTACTATTCGAGTTTTCATTACGGTTAGACGCGACAGTAACGCTCGCAACAGTTTCGATCTCCCAGCGCTTAAAGTTTAACCAGTAAGATTCGATGATTTCTGTAAACATTCTTAACCGAGTTTTTCTCCATCCAGTAATAGAAATCACGATATTTGTAAAATACCTGAGTCGCATTAATTTTGTTTATCAATAGTTTGGGAATATCATAGGAACCCCGAAGCTTACGATTCTCGTGAACGTTCTGAGGCGCATTAAATTTGCGTATTGGTGTTCTGAAGAATCCGAGAGATTAAGAATTTTAAGACATCTTGAGCGATCTCGAGGAGCATTGAATTTGCGATCGAAAGCTCCGGACTGTCTGAAATTCCCAACCCGCATTTTCGGGTTTTTATCGAGGCTTAGACGGAGGATCCAAGACGCATTCATTTGCCTATTGAAAAATCGTCGAGGACCACGATTCGTCCCGATCTAAATCGTTTTCGGAAAACTTGAGGCGCATTAAATTTGCGTATCGACGGACCCCAAGCGATCGATCGGTTTAATGAGTAAACAATTTAAACGTAAACTTCGCGGTGGACAGGAACTCGAATTTAAGCCTTTCACCTTGAATTTGAGAAACTAATAAAAGTCTTTATTGCGAAAGAAAGTTTTGTTGATGCCCGTTTTCAACCTCTAAAATTCGCCCAAAATCATTAGCCAATTTGCCTCATCCCAGGGGAGTGTCGCGTAGACACGCTTGACCCAAAACCGTAATTTTCTTTATCTTAAAACCTCGGAAAATAAGTCCGGAAGACGCGAAACCGCAAAATAAATTCCACAATCGCGAATAGTCCCTGATATAGGAAATGGATCCTTGAGAAACGGGTGGTGGGATATTCTAGCCGAAGGGTGATAAGGCGAACTAGGAAATGGATCCTTGAGAAACGGGTGGTGGGATATTCTAGCCGAAGGGTGATAAGTCTAAATAAGAAAGAAATAAAAATGGTTACACTGTAATGATAGAAAATTTACACCGATAACAAACACGGAAATTGCAATGAAATGCTTGCGAGAAGTTCTAAGTTTCTCGTACAGCGAGAAATCACAAGAGTGAGCTTGATACCGTGTTGAGGAGGGGTAAATTGTTCAACCTTAAAAGTGAGAAATACTGAGAACTAGACTCAATAACTTATCTTAAAAGTGAGAAATACTGAGAATGATGATGATAAAATTCATAGAGAAGGACTGTAATGCATCGAAACTCGTATGATCACAATGGCTAACTGTCGGCACGTGCCCTGGAAGGGCCGTTGTTACCAGGAAGATGACTCATAGTCCCCGCGAGTGCAACAGGAGCTAAGGCAATTACCGTTCGTGAGGTAGTGGCATTATCACTGCTGAGTGATACTAAATGGTTTTGAATATTTTTCGAACAATATGAAATTCGAACTCAAACCATTAAATCCACAGACCCGCATACTTATCTTAACCTTTTCGGTACGAATGCTGTGTTCGCCGTGACACCCCCGCTGTACGAGGTGCCGCGCCGATAATGCGTGCAGAGCGCATAGTCAGTTTTCTTTTGTATAAAGATTTTCCTAAGCGTTAAATAAGAACAGTGCTTAATAAAACAATGTTTCTTCTAATAAGTATTGTTTATAGCTTTGATATTAAAAGATACCTATATAAAATTCTATGAATTATATACGTAACACTTATATAAAATTATGTACAAAATTATATACAGAACAATACATAATTGTATTATGTATTGTACAGAATAATACATAATTATCATATACCATCGACCAAGCAGTAAGGAGTCATCATGTATCTACAGAACAATACATCTCATCGCATGAATGCTTGATGTATTTGGCGCTCGACCACAGATGTCATCAGATGGATGCTGGATATATTCGGCGCTCGTATTGAAAGGGTTAAACACGATTTTTACTATAACCTAGTACATAACTTAAAATAATATGGAGTATTCCGTTAACAGAAATTCAAATAGCGGGTAAGATAATTTACCTTTAATTTTTTGTACTTGCTTTAAGTCAAATTAGTCACAGACACACCAAAGCACGAACAACATAATAGTCCGTAATTGACCATAAACAATGTCGAAAATCAATTATTTCTCAACAAAACTCGTGGATTGCAACATCCTTTCATAGTTTTAACAATTTTTCTGTATTCGTCTTGTTAACTTTAGTTGATATATTCATGCGAACATGAGACATTTATTGTATATTATATCAATGTAAGTTTTACAATTATACCCATTATTAGTCCGGCACGTTTTATAATTTCACCAATTATCAGAAATACTATATTATGACAATTACCTACATCTTTCTTTTGGATAATTTGTACTTTATATTCCATTGCTGTAATTTTTAATGTCCATTGTTCATATATATATAATTTAAAATATTAAATATACTTTGAAAAAGAACATATGTGTTTTTCATTCCAATAGTTTCTCTTTCAGGATCACCTGCTCTAAAGACCTCACATTTAATATATTCTAGCTACATGATTTTTCACGATCAATGCCAATATTTTGAGCTTAGCAATCTAACTTTTTTTTGTATATTATTTTCGAACTGCTGGATTATTTATCTGAAAATTTTGATATATATTCGCTGTTTTGTATAACTCTGGCAAACATGGTTGACTGCCGACAATCTCACGGTTGCAAATTAATTACTGCTCCTCGAAAAATAATTGGGTTTCGAAATAGTTGATGTTGCCGATAAAATGTCGATTTCTATTTTTGCACAAATCAAAGTTTCTTTATTTACAAGTATAAACTTTTTTCGTAATTTATCACAATAAAATTTCAAATGCCTTTAGCTGGGCAGCGTATTTTTAAGATAATTTTCCTTTTAAAACAATAAACAGTTGATTTTGCAGGCAAATTTCTAACATTAAAATAATAGTACATACATGCTTTTTGCGTGACAATTTATGTCCGCGAATTTAAAAAATAAAACTTTATGATGCGTTTTTCTTTGTTGTTTTCTTGTCCACATTTTCGCGGGAAATTGTTAAAATGTTACTTGTACAATTTAAAAAAAAACTGTATTATACATACAGTTACAACAAATGTATGTATAAGGAAATTATGAAATATTTATGTCAGTTGATAGCTGATAATTCATTCCGTATTTAAGCTTATAATACAGGAAACATTTTTTACAGTGTAAACGATTTATTCGTAAAATGTATATATTTACGCAAAATATCTTTGACAGACTGTTGCGTTAAAACCGGGCGCAGAAATGAGGGATTTGTGGGCCAAGTTTCCACTTCCGTTGGATTTTAAAATTTACCTCTTTAATGTGACGAATGCTGACGAAATAAAGGAAGGAGGAAAGCCCAAGTTGCAAGAAGTCGGACCGTTCTTCTACGAGTGAGTTGCACATTTTCTACAATATATTTTTCCCATGATAATGTATTACAGTATCAAGGCACAAAGAAAATGTTAATCAAAGAATTTATTTTTCTATAACGACAAAAATGTAATAGTAAGCTAAGCTTTTAAAATTACAATTTCTCACATATTTGTTTAGACATCTAGAATCTTGATTATGGTTCCTAGGTTGCTTTAGTAACATATAGAGTGAAAAAGATATTTTAATCCTTTTGCAACCATTATTTCTACCCTTATATTAGTTCTGTTTGCAATTAAAATATGTGTGTGTGTGTATTCAAATTAAATGTCACAATTAAATTAATTAACAGTGAAAGATATAGTAAATCGCTCCTCTTGATGGTTGCATAAGAGTCTTTTTTGATCTTCGAGTTGGGAGCTATGCCCAAAGTGTAACAACGGGGCGTTTCAACCTTACTTGTGGGGTCGTTTTCAAACTACAAAAATCAACAATTGGAAATCAGACATACTACATTAGTACAATTCAACGCATTATAATTAAAATGTATGCCAACCAACTTACGTGATACCGCTATCCTGGATTATAAATCGCAAATTATGAGATGAAAAGGAAGAAAAACTCAAAGACAGTTTTTTGCTATGCCCTGTCGGTCCTCTAGAAGTAATTTTTGCTACATCTAAGCCTAATTGGAAGGAGAAGGTAAAACAGATTGTTAATGTGCTTAACCATCAGATTCTGCGTACATATGTACCTTATTGAGCATAGTTGGTGTGTGCTGTATTCTGCACTATTCCATCGGTACACCCTGGATTTATATCCTGGATATCATATTACCATGTTTGTCAAATTTTTACATTATTTCGACTACGTGCGGTATGCTCGACCTTTGCATTCTATATTTGCCATTATTAATGTATTAGCAAAGATATATGTGGTGTACTAAGGGGTTTAGTTAGGTGTCTCACCTCGTATTCTTGTGCCGAATTAATTATGTGGAACGAAACTTACATAAAGTATTGGGTGAGTGCAAAAGTTCATGCAGAGTTTGTGAGTAAAAGTCACACAGTAATTAGGCAAACAAAAATCTTTATTCAATCAATGATATATTCTCCATCGATTTCTATAATCTTTTCCTAACGTTCTAGCAGCATACAGATGCCTCGATTACAAAAACTGCGCGGTTTAGATTCGAAGAACGAAGAGATGCCGTTTTTTAAGGCCTCCAAAAAGTCAAAGTTTCTTCCATTTAAATAATTTTGCAATGACCGGAACAAGTGATAGTTAGATGGTGTGATATCAGGAGAATACGGTGGATGCGTTAGGACATCTCGTTTCAGACTCTTCAGTTTGCGCAGCGTCTTTTTCGAAACGTGTGGTCTGGCGTTGTCGTGATGAAAGACGACTCCCTTACGATTTGACAAAATCGAACGTTTCTCTTTGATTTCTCGATTCAGATTGGTTAATTGGCGACAGTACTTGTCCGAATAAATCGTTTCGCCAGCGGAGAGAAGCTCGAAATAGATTATGCTCTTGCAATTCCACCAAACGGAGAGCATCACCTACATCGGATGCTAACTGGCCTTTGGCATTGCGTCACCATGCTTACCTGACTGTTTCCATGTCCATTTGCGCTGAACATTGTTGTAGAGTACCCATTTCTCATCGCCCGTCACTAATCGATCAAAAACGACTCGTTATTGAGCCGCCCGAGTAAAAAAACGGCTGCAGAAATTCGCTTGATTTTGTTCTTCTCGGTCAGCAAATGGGGCACCCATATATCGAGCTTCAAATCGAATCCCATCTTTTTTAAACGCCGAAAAGCGGTTGATCGGACAACGTTTCGTGCTGTAGCAACTTCTTCTGATGAAATTTGCGTATTATTGAGCACTAAAATATGTAAAACATCGTCATCAGTGTCAGAAGGTCGACCAAAGCGTGGCTCGTCTTCAAGGTGACATTCTCCGCGCCGAAATTTAGCAAACCATTTTTCCACGGTTCGTTTAGCTGGTGCTTGGGCCTGATAAACATCCTGAATGTTTTTTACTGGATAAGTATTCGCCAATTGTTTTTATACCAAACATATTACACGCATGCTCGTATTCTTTGTCCGTTATGGTAGTCTTATTCATTTTATTGTAAAATGTATTGCGTGAGGGTAATTCTGCTTCGCCTAATCTATCCCAATTCTTAATAAAATCGTATGGGAAAACGCATTTGCGCTAACACGCAAATACTACTAACGTAGATTAAACTTTCAGTAGTCTACTGAGGAGATATTTTGCCGTAAAATTTTCATATCGCTAACATTTAAGGTTGATGCTAGACTGGTGTTTAAAAATTTAAATGTATCTATAAACTTTAGAGAAATCCATCATCGTTGTATTTAATATTACACATAAAAGGAATATATTTTTCAAGAGTCAACGGAATAATTTTTATATAACAATTTTTTATTTCAGCTAAGTCCTTTATTAAGAGGTGAAAATCGTAATTGTTTAAATTATGCAATAAGGTTGGAATAGTGTTTGATTCCTTAAAATTTAAATTACAATAATTATGAGCTACTTCTCTGTATTTGCTAGCATAATGACAGTGATCTAGACATTTAACATCTAACGAAGCAAATACTTCTTTGCAGAAAAACCAAATTTTGCATTATTAAAAGCGTTTAAAGCATCACCCTTTAATGTTTCTATTGGTACTATTTTTTAAAATAATGGATAAACTACTTTAAGGATGTCCAACAATTGTTTTCCAAACCATGCCGACGTATGCTTCCCTCAATGTGACTTATATCTAGTGTTACGTACACTGACCCCACGCCTATGGAAAGGGAAATCGAGAATTAAACAAGAACGGAATGTAACATAAGTACACTGCTGACTCAGATGTTAGATTTACCACAGTAAGAGGAGAAGGCCCAGTAATGTTCATGCACGTGCCATAGATGCACGTGCAGGGCCTCACCATACCTTGCATTTTTTTTCCTCGCTAGGTAGGGGAGATCTCCAACAATATATATATGGGAACCTCCGAGACGCATAAAAAACGATAATTAGTAAAACTTCAACTCGAACGGACATACCTGCTCAAAGTTCTTGATCTCCCTCTCTCCGATCTTTACCTCAGTAAGATTTTTATTTGTGTCAAATTCATTTTAACTTGGAATTTTCTCCAACGAGTTTCTAGGGACACAAAATCCTAAGACACCCTCGAGTTTTCTGAGGTGCATTTACTTGCGTATCGAAACCTCTTGGATATCGAAAGGACTCGAAATTCTGAGACAATCCTGGGCAATCTCAGGCGCATTTACTTGCGTATCGAAAGCCCCGGAGAATCTGGTTTTCCGAGTAACTATTTTCCTGCAACAAGGGTTAGCCGGAAGATCCGAAGTGCATCCAGTTTGCACCTAGGAAAACCCGACAAGTCCCTTGTACGTCCTGACTCGGACCGGTTTCCGGAAAGCCTGAGGCGCATTCACTTGCGTATCGGCGGCCTCCAAACGTTCAGTCGGTTTGACGAGTAGACGCGACAGACGAAAAACCCGTGGCGGACAGAATACCAGGATTAGGCATTTTCTATTCAAAACTTGAAAAAGCAATAAAAACCTTTGTTACCAAAGAAAACCGCGGCGGTGTTGATCAAACCCATCAATTTCCTGCATCCGCTCCAATATCCTTTCTTGAACAACCACACCCTTACGGTGAATTCGTAAAGGAATTCACCGACTCCCTTGAAAGTTTCGCCCAACGTTAATTAATTTGCCTCATCCCAGGGAAGTGTCACGTAGACACGCTTGACCCAAGAATATAATTTTCTTGATTTTAAAACTATAAATAAAAATCGATAAATAAAATCGGGAAGACGCGAAACCCCGACTTAAATTCGGCAGTCACGGATAGTCCGTGACACTAGATAATGATTTATGATATTCGCAATGGAAATAGGGTTGACGACTGTAAAGTACGTTTTTGATAAGCTCGGTAGGCCATTTTTATCGTATTATCACTACTTTCTTCTGCCGATATCTTCTGCAGTATGCATTCGAAGTCCGCATAAACGGTGAATAGTAGTTGCAGGATTTTCTTTATATTTTGAAATAATAGCCATTTTGTTGATTCATCCGGCATTATAATTTTACATATATCTATCGTGGAACATATTTTATAATGTTCTTTCAAATTCCTCTCATTACAGAAGCTATTCAAGCATCTATATGAAGGAAAGTGAAAAAATGCTTGTATTATATAAAATCTATGAAAAATGTTGTTGAAGTCGTGCACACTGGGTGTGGCTGCTCGTTGAATCAATATTCCGCCGTGTGCGTTTACGCTAACAGAAAAATAGTCGTCCCCCCCCCCCCCCTCTCTCCCTCTCCCTTTCGCTCTCGCTCTCGCTCTTGCTCTCTCTCGTATCCGCGATTAATCCTTAACCCGTCAAGAAGGCCGTGGTGTGTGTATCGAAGGTTGGGCAAGTGTCGTTGGATAGCTATTTTTGTGTGATCTTTCCCGTGAACAACTGTTGCTCCCAGTAATGGTGACGTTTCCAAAGGCATATGACCTCACCGTACAAGGTTTTCGGACGGCGACTAGTTGGGTGGTATCACGGGATCCAGAGTCAAGGTTCGAGAATTGAGCATTTGCAACAATGTATATATTTACACAATGAATAACAAGGTTGATTATGAATGAGTCGTTTGTGTAACAAACTTCTACGATTGATATAATTGAATGGCTACCTTTAGAGTAAGGGATTGCCTATCGAATTGTACTACAGTGTCGATTGATAGAATTCCTTGATACGATTCTTGGCTACGTCTAAATTGCGGGATCGCCTGTCTGTGTGCTCGCGTGATGTTCAACTAGAAGTTTCGTATAATTCTCGGCTACTTCTAGTTGAGGGATTGCCTATCAATCTGTACCCGCGTATCGCTTAAATAAAAGTTCCTGTTCGTTGGAAGAACGTTGCCTTAACTGGCATTGAAGATGACAGTTTGGTGGGGCGGTCCTGCAAGGGTAGGGCTGACGGTCCTGTTAAACGTTTTTCGCGTTTGTTAATTAACTTTTACCTGAGCAAGCATTTGTTTACCAGATGTTTTATTTTTATTTTGACCAGGTTCTTGCCTAGTCACTCTTTGCTTGAGTTTTCTATAGAGTAATAAAACATCTGGTAACCACTCGCTCAGGTATACCTCACCGTTAATGCCCGAAGCAGTAACAAATGTTATTATTAAGTCTATAAAAAATGTTTAGCCGTAGCAAAGGTTTATGTTCCTTAGCACTTATCTGATGAGATATTAGCCTCGAGAAATTTTTAATCCAAGCGAAGTAGTATTTCCCACAATTTTCATTATTTTCAATCGAATCAAACATTAACAAGTTGATATGTTGTTTGTAGTCTATTGAACGTTTCGTTAATCTTGTACGATAATATTGATATTTCTTATATACCTTTTCCAATTGAAATATGTTGATGGATAGATTATTATTTATTTCAAATGTCTCTACTTGTTGCAGCGATATAGAAAATCTTATTACGGTTCAATTTAGCACATTTTTATATTGTGGATAAGATGATGTTAAATTTTAAGGGTAACAATGTTTAGCGGGATATAATGCCGAAATCGTTGCCCACGCAAAGAAATTTTCTACAAACGATTTAACGTTAATCATCGCATGTTTCTTCCGAATTTTAATAGGTAATGCTGTATATGTAGATCCATAAATAAGCTTACATATATTAATATTAATTATTACATTTTCAAATCTTCATAATGCCCCATCAAAAACCCATAATACCCAATAATAGGTTGCATTATTTTATCTCGATAGCAATCCATTAATAACGTGTCATCCAATATTATTATACTTTTTGTTATGAAATTTTGTATACTCTTTTTTCTCTTATCACCGTCAATATCATTACCATTATCATTATTACTATCCTTCACTTTATGTAATGTAAATTCAGCATTTAATACAGCATTGCTTTTTAATCATTTATTTTGCTCAAAGTGAGCCTTCATTTTCTTAATCACAATTTTTTTTAGCATGCAGTAGAAAACGTATTGGGTCTGTATAATGTTTATTTACTAGCATACCAGTAGTAATTCTATTTTTAAATGCAGATTCCACGTTTTCCCATTGTAATTGGGGTATTTTTTTCGTAGCTGATGTCACGGACTATCGCGCCGCTGTCACCAGAATTATATTACGGACTATCCGCGACCGTCGATATTACGCCGCGGTTTCGCGTCTTCCCGATTTATTTATCGAGATTTTAAGTTAAAGATAA